>CALYLW010000077.1:714515-812015 GCA_944989445.1 Ampullaceana balthica
AATGATTCGTTTAAACTTATGTTAACGGGATATAAATTCACAATTAAATATAAAGCGGTATTTAAACGTCCTTTTAAGCAACGGCGTTATAAATAAAACTCTAGAACAACAAGCGCATTGAGCTCGTAATCAGGGTCGATGACCTACAGGACAAACGCAGGTTTAAGATGCATAGTCCACTTTAAGTTTTCACAAGAGTCCAGGAATGTGTGACGCGTATGTATTTTAAAAAGGCTGCGCAAATTTTCAAGTATTTAAATTAGTGCTTATTTCTGGCGAACTTGAAGATGCTCTTATCAGGAGTAAACTCGGTTAAAAATGTAGGTATATTACAAACAGAGGGCCGAATTTATATCGTCATATACAAAGAGATACTTAACAAAGAACATTTCGCATATATTCACCTACGTAATAAAATTTTTAAGGCAATATGCACTTCGCAATTTAGTATTTTTTTAAATTTGTTTTTTAAATTATTATTTTTTTAAAGATTATATGTTATAAGTAATAAAAAAAAACCTCATTTTTTAGTCTGGCAACTGGCTGGATTGACCAAGCCTGGACAGTAAAAACATCAAACTTATGTTAAGTAATAGATCTTGATCAACATTGGTACATAAGAACGTGATGTCCCATAAATACTTTGAGGATTTCAACGACTAATATCGATTATTTTCATAACTGGGGTCCGTAATATTTTTTTCCAAACGTTTAGGACTTTATTCCCCATTCGATTTTTCACGACCTTAACATATACATTCATTTGAATTTATTATAATCCGGTTAAAATTATAGACAATAATTTAACTTTAAATTATGCAGGGTTATATACTTTTGACCCAAATGTAATTTTTCTTTAATACATTTTATAAAATTGTACTTGAAATATTTCAGCTATAACATTGAAATTAATTTAAAGACATGTGTAAATAAAATAGTTACTACTTATTAGTTACTAGTAAGTTGTAACATGATACTCATCATTACTTGTCAACTTTTAGTTTGTAGCTTGGTTCTTCAGTTTTTATGTTTCAAAAAAATTAAATCTTTGTCACACCCAGATTATTTTTCAAGAACGATGACATCCCAAGTTTAATTAGTGACTAGCCAGAACGCTTAACATCATTTATCTAGCCCGCTGTGCTGAATATTCTCTCACTATCCATTCTTGTGAAATGTATTGATTTCAGGTTATTGTTTTTTACATTTGCTTATAAACTTATTAGGTAATATTAATTTAATTTCAAAAATAATTTCTTATATTTATATCCGGATACTATCCGGGTCTGCCATAAGTATTTACCGAATCCGGATAGTGGCGAAAATCTCAATATCCGGTCCGGATATATGACATGCCAGATATACGGTTGTCCGATAGTTACAAGTATAGATATTAATTTACTACATAAGATAACAAACTAAGCTAACTAACAGCATATAAAACTTAAATCTTCTGAATAAAAGAACAGCTTTTATTATGGCTCTAGATCACGACTTCTTGTACACCACATACACACTCAGCATAACACTGTTCGCTTGGTACACTACGCAGATCGTTGAACTTCGATCAAGTTCGTTCATTCAATTCATTGTAAAATGTTCATCGTTGCCGTTGACAGTGCCAGCAAACATCATTGTAGATAAATGATACTCTACATTTGCTTGATAATAAATAGTTTAATAAATAGTATTAGATACTAGATATAAAGTAGCAAAATACACCCTCTAAGCTCTTACACTTAAATGTGGAGATATCCGGATCCGGAATCTGGATCCGGCAAATATTACGGCCAAAATATCCGGATCTGGCAAATAGTAAAAAACCATTTCCGGCAGTTCCCTAACCAGAATGGAATAACATTATGCAAATGTATCATACTTGATAATGCTATCCTAAGACAGAATGGATTGGTCTTAGGGTAAGGGCGTTGACAAAGAAGGGTATTACATTATACAACTTAATAGTAGTAGGGTAAAGGATTCGACCAGGAACGGGATTCCATTAGGCAAAGTATAGTACGTTTAAATGTGTTCCCGTCGATACAGCGCGAAAATGGATTACATCACGAATGGATACCAATTAAGCAAAGGGATCATAACTGAGCATGAAATCTCAATTAAGTATAGAACCAGATAGGGGAAGTTGATTATAGGAGTATAAAAAATGGTATTCACTTTTGCTATGGGATCCATAATGCAGGCCCGAGATAAACCGGTTATATCAGTTATATATATATATATATACATACATATATATGTGTGTGTTACGGCCAAAGCCCGAAGTGGTAAGGAATAATGCCCGGTTAGCGGCACATCAATCGCTTCTGGTGTGTTTGCATGTACGGGGTAGGAAAAGGGTGCCACGCTGTGACGATATTATTGCGTTAGTCTTTCCTTTTCGGAGAAGGTCCAGACATTGTGACTAATTCTTATTTTTTTTGACACACAGGTTTCAGTCCTGGGCCGGACTGAGGGAATTGGAGGCCCTAGGCGAAGTGAATTTGGTGGCCCTAGATGTAATAGAAAAATAAAATAATAATTATGGAAAGATTCTTGTGGGAGGCCCCCACTAATGATGAGTCTAATCGGAAGCCCTAGGCGACTGCTTAATTTGCTTATGCTTAAAGCCGGCCCTATTTCAATGTGAGTCCTGTATTAGTCGTATTTATAACGTCCCAATCAACGTTTCCAGTTGAAAACATAAGTCATAGGGCACATATAACATGTGTTGTGGGGTGTAATAATACAATACTAAGTATACTGAGTCTATTAACTCATCATTAATTGTTAGCTACGACACGTTGTTCTGTACTGGAAAGTGCTACATCAGCAGATGAACAAATCCATGCCGATTCGATCACAGTACGTTTCCACCCTTTTTTTAACACCTTAAAGTTGTTTTATTTATATTTTGTTTGTTTTGTAAATGCTTTTTTTAAATATTTATTTTTGATTTAAAAATAGTGTAATATACTATAACTAGATTGTGCTGCGGCGCCGTGGCGTCTGCGGCGCCGTGGCGTCTGCAGCGCCCCCCTTTTTTAAGGGCGCCTACGGCGCTCACCTTTTTCAAAAGCCCAACTAACTTGTCCTTGTTATGATAAATACGTAATAGTAAAATTTTCTTAAATGACCACAAAGTATTTTATAATAGTTTTTTTTTAATGTCAAAAGCCCAAGTAACTTATCCTTGTATGATAAATACGAAATATTCCTGAAAATTAAACAAAGTATTTATATAATAATTTTTACAGTGCTAATCACCACACAATTTTTTAACTAATATTAGAAAGCAGCGCACCAAATTACAGCACCAAAAAAAACTATTTGAGTCAATCAGCACTGCTTACAACACAAAATTAAAAAAAAAGCAGAGTGATGTCCCTCAGCGTTAGGTATCAGCGATAATTAATCGTAAATATATAATATATATTATCTATTAAAAATTAAAAACAGTATGGGCTATTTATTTATAACGTTGAATTTATGATAGGTTGATTGAAAAAAAAGTTTATACACTGACAACCTGGTAAAATTCAATGCGAATTCATGATTGTGGTATGTGCACCATTTTCTGAGGTAGAAAGTCTTCCAATCCTATCCACCGCCACCCCCATCTCGATCCGATGTAATCGGACAATAAAAAGCCCATGTGGTCAGATAAAGGTTCGCACATTCTCTCTGCCCACTCCTTTTATTTACCTTGCCCATAAGTGTTGCCAACACACGGGGGTCATGTGGTCGTCACTTAGTCTAGCCCTCGTAACATGTAATTATGAAACATGTGCCAGCCAACGAACAGTCCCTGGTTTCGCTATCATTTGTAATTAACAATCAATTTTAAGTGTTAATTCTTAGTAGTCAAACTTCATTCTGCTCATGACTTCTTTCTTCGGGCTTTGGCCAATCGGCGCTAGCCATTTCGCGAAAGTCCGAATTTCGGGCTTTGGTCGGCTAACATAGGCAACTTCGCGAATTGGCCGGCCATTTCGCAAAGTGGCTGATTGTGGGCATGGGCCGTAACATATATAAATTATTTGCTATTGTCACGCAAGTAGTGTGAGTCAGTCAGTCCGAGCGCTATGCGAGGTTACTCTCGATTTAAAAAAAAATGTTGCTTTCGAGATTAAACAAATGTGTTGCTTACCATAAAATATTGTGCCGTGACGTCATTATTTGAGCTTTTATTAATGTGTGAAGGAAACGAAGTAAAAAGAGCAATGTTTTATTTGATGTAATTAATATTATTTTTTTGTGTATTAAATGTCCGTTTTTGTGTATGTGTCCATGTCAATATTACGTACGTAATTATAAATTTAATTTTCTATATTAATATATAACATTCGTTTTTCGGTTTATGAAATTTGGAATTGGTTGTCGTTCGTTTGTCAAGTTTTGATGCGTTTAAACTACAAAGCCATTATTTATTACTGCAAATTAAATTTGTCAAATTATGCTTCAGTTTAGCGTTTGTTTTTCTTTTATACACTTTGAGATTGCATATTTGTATGTTTAAAAAAATAACATTTAAAAATCGGACTCCTCCCTACAATAGTTTTTTTTTATTGTTATTGACATGCAATATTTTAACGCGTCCTAGACTAATTTTGAATAAAAAATCTTTGCTTTTAATATGAAACTGGAAGGGGTGCTGACTTAACAATAATGAAAACGTTTATTAGAATTCCTAAAACATGTATATTAAAGTTGATACTTTAATATTTTCTTTTATCCAGTGCTTAACTTTACTTCAAAGGTTTCATGCAAAATAAATAGTTCGTTGTTATTCATATTTGTAAATAGCTTCAATTTTTTATTTACATGTTTTTGATAATGTAAAGGTAATAATGGTCGCATAAACTGGTAAGTCATAATAGATCTTGAAAAGGTGCTGACTTGACAAAAATAAAAACGTTTATGTGAATTACTAACACGTGTATATTAAATTGTAACTATGATTAACAGTTGATAAGTTAATATTTTGTGTTATCCTGTGAAAACTTTGCTTACTACGTTTCATGCAATATAATTAGTTATTAACATGTGTAAAATTACAGTTAATGTTTTACATGTTTTGATAATGTTGTGGTAATATTGATTGGACAAATGGGCGAATAAACTGACAAGTCATAATCATCGATGAAGCTTAAACGGCTTCAAATCACAGATTTGCATGATGTGGATCATATTACAGTAACATAATTTATTTTTAACGCACGGTGCTGTATTATTGGTGCACTCATAATTGGTGCGCACGATTCAATGCCGCAAGTTAACGTCCGGCTGACTCCTCAGCAATATTTGTTAATACGTCGAACTTCAAACTTCTTTGCCGCAATATCACTTTATGCTGTATGTAATTCACTATGCATTTACGATTATAATGATTATATCATTATTATGCATGCAAACTTATATAACGCGAAGCCTAAGCTTGGAGGTTTTCTCATAACACATATATTCGTATGTATAATCAAAATATATACTCTGCTATATCCGTTCGTAACGATAGATTTTAGAAAGCCCACCGCTAAAAAAAAACTATGAAAAATATATTGCAAAAACAAAAACAACCCAAAAAACCCACTATTTTCAAACGTCCGCATACAATTGTTCGACATGGAAAAGAGATTTAATTTTTCTCTCTTGGTCTCTTTATTTTCTGATTTTTTACTATGTGTCTTTCAGGCAAAAGGGACAATTACAAAAACTGAAATATATCCATTTTGAAAACTCCCGTCATTTTTCACGAGTAATACACTATTATATATATATATATATATATATATATTAAAAACATTTCAAAAAATAATGCACAAAATCTGAGAAAACTCTAATTATACCTCAGAATATTATTTTGAACGCTTATTTTGTCCCTTTTGCTTAAATCGTTAACTGTTTTACATCTTAAACAATTATTTCTGAATGAGAACAATATTTGATACAATTTGTGTTATGAATAAAGGCTCCTTTAAAACTGAAACGTAGACAAAAGACAACAAAAACAAATTAAATCATTGTTACACACTTGACCAACTTGCACATCACATGCTCACTTCTCACACTTATACTTCAACTTGAACGTGAACTATCCCTGAACCCGTCGTTGGGTCATTGGAGCATCATCGTGAACTGCTCACTAACACACGCCATTTGTCCCGGTCCTGTGCTGTCCTTTGAGAGTCGCTGAATAACAGGCCGGTCCACTCTTTGTTATCGTCCTCATATCTCTTCTTTTGTCTGCCTCTTTTTCTTCCTCTCTGGACTGTGCCTTGTAATATGGTTTTTGCGAGACCTCCAGTTTTTGTCACGTGTCCGTACCATCGTAATTTCCTCTTCTTAATTGATGTGAGTAGGTCCTCGTAGGGGCCAATGACAATACTTATTGTGTTGCGGACCGCTTCGTTTATGATGTGCGCTGTGTAGGAGATGTTCAATATATTTCTGAAACATCTCATCTCTAGCGCATTGATTCTTCTTTGGAGGTCTGCAGTGAGCGTCCAAGCCTCACAACCATACAAAAAGTCCAACATATATAAAGTATATATAAATACGACTATGTTTGGTGGATGTCAAGTCTTTAACAATTGTGTAAGCCTTCCTTGAATTGTTCCTTATACACATATACACTTTAAGCTATACAAGTATGTGCATAGCTACGGATACCATAATTTATGTCAATCTAGAATTTAAGAACAAGCCTCTTCACTCTTACAGATGTCAATGTATTACCCCATAGCCAAACATACATTTAATGTTGAATTTTTTACCTAGCTATCTGATTTGAACAATGAATGTTTATAAAAAAATAAAGCGGAGGAATTACTACTCTTTTACAGAAGCAAAGAAATTAGGAGAATAGTTAGTTGCAAAATTTTTTTTTAATTTAAAAGATCAACAAATATGATATAGATTTGATAAACAAGTATAAAAAAAACTACACGCATCTTCGTTATTGACAATTTCACAATTACTACTGAATCTCTATTTATTGCAATCTTGCAAGTTCTAATGATTAACAAAAACCTTCTTTTTGCAATAACTAAAAATTCTCCATTGAGGGGAATATTGCACGTACTACTGAATATTTGATGAGGGGCATCTCGCAAGTACGAATCATTAAATACTCAAAGTATTGCATGTTAAATTTTTATACTGTAAATCTTGCAAGCAAGAAAACATAGTAATGACTTATTACAGGGCTCACCAAACTTCTAACACTTAGGGCGGGCTTTCGAAAAGATTAACCAGCACGTGGCGGTTACTCATGTTTTGCAATACAGCCTAAATGAAGACTCTCGAAAAAACAAAAAAAAATACAACAAAAAAAACCTTAGCTTACCGAGGTAATCAGGGTTGAGTGGAGTGAAAGACCTACACAAGACAATCTACGTACATATTTACTAAAAATATTATAAAACATGCGACGCTAGATGAAAAAAAAATAAAGATAAACACTTCACACATGAGTGTATATTAAAAGTCGCAAAAATTTACGCAGAGAAAAAAATTCAAAAGGAGATGTTACCTACGAAAATTAAATGTTTGGTTACCACAAAGAATAAATGTTTATATTATATTATCTGTTTAACAAGCTCCTTCTATACAGAAGATTACTGCGTCCTACGCTTATAAATGGTTTGTGTTTAGTCCTGCATTCTTATTAGAAGTTTAAATGTTGATAAAGTGTTTTCTTTCCTTGTTTCTACAAGGCAACCTTTGCCACGCCCGAATTCCGGACGGGAAGAACAAAAATTTGTATGAGTGTGTTCTTGCATATGGAATAAGACAGGTGTTTTTATCCTTATGTCTATCTGAGGGTTGTATTAAGTTATCCTTGTGTTGTATTTCCAAATTAGAAATAATTGCTTCATGTATTATTCCTACTTTACTATTGGTTCTTCTGTCCTCTAGTGTTTCAAGGTTTAATGATTTAACTAATCGTGTTATTCTAGTCAGTTTTGAATATTTTCCAGTAATGAATCTGGCAGCTCTTTTTTTTTATTTGTTCTAATTTATCAATGCTTTCTTTGGTTTATGGGCCCCATACAGAAGATGCATATTCTAGTACAGGTCTCACCAAAGTGAGATAGCATTTTAGTTTTATATCATTACTAGCGTATCACCCGTCAAAAATGACGGAAGTTTTCAGCTGAAATCTATTTATTTTGAAAAAAAATGCACTTTTTTAAAGTGCCTACGGCGCCCACCTTTTTCAAAAGCCCAACTCACTTGTACTTGTTTGATACATATGAAATATTAATCTTTCTGAAATGCACACAAATTATTTTATAATAGGAGTTGTAGGGAGCCCACGGCGCCCCCTTTGTTTTTTTTAAATTTTATAATTAAACATCATCAAATTCTCTTTTTAAATCAATAAGGTGCGTATTTTATTGACAACACTTTTTATAGACATATTCCTGTTCGGTGCGCATTATATTAAACATGTTTTACGTTTTACGACACAACTACAATTGCGTAGTTTTGATAATCTTGCGCTGCGTATTATAAAGAACATTCTTTCAGTTACTTCTTGTACATAAAAAATTTATAGTCAAAAACTGGTTTTTGTACTCTTTTTTTTTATTACATTGTTCCCTTTTCCAAAATTAAAATATGAGCTAAATCAATGACGTCATTTAATATTTTGTACAGCTTATCTTCAATTTGCACACCTTTTGATGCATTGGTGCAGCAATTTGGTTTTCCCTGCTTTCTAAAATTAGTAGCGTCAGGACTGACAGACACGGTGGTCGAGTGGCAGCGCGCTTGACTGTCGTACCGATGGTCATGGGTTCGAATCCGTGTGAAGGCAAGGGCTTGTTCCCGGGGCCTAGGGCGTCCCTGAGTCACCCCGCTCCGAATGGGTACCTAACACTACATGTAGTTAGGCGGCTGGGTAATGCGTGGAACCCAAAAAATCGTGGCCTGTGAACGCTGCATCACTTGCAAAACAGATCATCTGTCATGGTCTGTGGACGCAACTATCTTCTGCATAGAAGGAGCGTCTGTATAGATAAGTCAGTCAAGTCAGTCAAGTCAGACGCTACTTGCATGACATTTGCACATTATATTGTTTATTACATCTTATCAACGTTGCTGTTGCTTTCTATTTGTATTAAAACTATTTGTTTTGTTACATTGTTTAACTTTTCTGTGTTTTTTTAAAATTTAAATGTCCTGCCAGGTTTATGGCTTCCACCTTCATACATTTTATTTTATCCAGTTTGACTGTATACTCTTCCTATTTATATACTTTCATTTTCGAGAAACACTGTTATTTCCAGTATTGGTCGTATTTGAAGAGTGTCATTCCGCACAATGACTACGCTTAGACTTTATAGCACCAACGCTATTGTATATATTACCTGTAATATGTGAAACTCAGGCATTATATAGAATGTAGCCACTGTATAGAATGACTGATGGTTTTCAGCAAAGCTAAAATGATTGCTACTTCATACATTGCGTCGGCCAGTGATTGCGAACATATGCCACGCGCGCGCATAGCCTCATCAGCCGCACGCAAATAAAATACTACTTGCTTAATCAAACCTCTTTGCTGGCACTTCGTGTTGGTACTTTTCTATATATAAGTAGTTTTTAATTTAATTGTGGGCACATGGACCCCAAAAAAGGTTCGTCATCACTGGCCTAGGCATTCTATTTAACGCCGAGTTGCCGAGCGGCTTACAATGTAAATGGCCTACCGCCACCAATTTTCACGCAAGTGATGTTGGCGTGGCTATTATGTCGTTTGATAATTGCGATCAAAGCACGTGAGTATTGAACGTTATTGTGAGACAGCGTTTATCAGGTAGGACTTTTAACTAACGTATCACAGAAAATATTGCCTAAATTCTTCTCATGACGTCAATGTATATAATCCGGCTTAGATTCCACAGACATTCTCCCGTAACGTTTGTTTCCCATTGGATTGCTGTGAACATGTCAAAAGGTAATGTAGTGCTAGGAACGGAATCACGCCATGTTGACATGCTACGACATTTCTACGATGAGTTATCGAAAGTGAGAGCCAATGGAGCTAAAAAATACATATTGTTAAGCGAAACGAGTTACCAAAAATTATTGGACGATGTGAAAAAGGCTACCATTCAACAAATTCAAAAAAGAGCTGCCAGATTCATTACTGGAGAATATTCGAAACTGACAAGAATAACACCATTAGTTAAATCATTACACCTTGAAACACTAGAGGATAGAAGAACCAAGAGCAAAGTAGTAATCATACATAGAGCAATTAATTCTAATTTAGAAATACAACACAAAGATAACTTAATACAACCCTCAGATAGACATAAGGATAAAAACACCTTTCTTATTCCGTATGCAAAAAACAAACACATACAAGTTTTCCTTCTTCCCGTCCGGAATTCGGGCGTGGAATGGGTTGCCTGAAGAATCCAGGAAAACCAACACTTTATCAACATTTAAATCTATATATATAAAAATCAAAGTATGTATGTATGTATGCATGTCTGTTATAGCTGACTAAACCATTCATCCGATCGCCATGAAACTTTTGGAGACTTTTGAGTACACTCCAGGGATGGAAATAGGCTACTTTTTTTCAAAATTTAACACTTATGGGGCGCCGGGGGCCCATAAAGAGTTTTTTTCTTATATGAGCTATATAAAAATTAGTTTAGGGCTTAGTTGCTTGGAAAATGAATGAATCTTGACCAAACTTGGTACATAACAACTTGATAACCTATATTAAAGTATCATATGGCATTGAACTCCTAATGTCCTTTCCTTCGGGGCCGGGGGCCCAAAATCTTTATTTTTGTAAGCGTTAAATACTTTATTCCCGTTAGCTGACTATACCATTCATTCGGTCGCCATGAAACTTTTGGAGACTTTTGAGTACGCTCCCGGGATGGAAATAGGCTACTTTTTTTCAAAATTTAACACTCATGGGGCGCCGGGGGCCCATAATGAGAATTGTTTCTTATATGTGCTGTATAAAAATTAGTTTAGGGCTTAGCTGCTTGGATAATGAATGGATCTAGACCAAACTTGGTACATAACAACTTGATATCCTATATTAAAGTATCATATGGCAGTGAACTCCTAATGTCCGTTTCTTCGGGGCCGGGGGCCCAAAATCCTTTTTTTTTGTAAGCGTTAAATACTTTATTCCCGTTATGATTTACACGATCTTGAAAAGCATTGACTAATATATCTTTCATGATCCAGATTGAAATGAACATGTATTTTAAAGTTATTCTCTTGCACCGATTGGGCCCGGGGGCCCTTAATGTCGTTTTTGTTAATCTATATATATATAAAAATCAATGTATGTCTGTGTGCATGTCCTTTATAGCTGACTAAACCATTCATCCGATCATCATGAAACTTTTGGAGACTGGCAACTTTTTTTCTAAATTTATCACTCATGGGGCGCCGGGGACCCATAATGTCATTTTTTGCTTATATGAGCTATATAAAATTTAGTTTCAGTGCTAGCTACTGTGTAAATTGATGGATCTTAACCAAACTTTGTATATAAAAATTTGATAGCCAATATTAAAACAATAAAGGGAACTGAACTCCTAATAGTCATTCCTTCGGGGCAGGGGGCCCAAAAAATTCTTTTTCTTAAACGTTTAAGATTTTATTCACCATTCAATTATTAACAATATTGACAACTAATGACACATGTATCCATTATTATACAGATTGAAATGAACAGGTATTTTGAACTTTATATCTTGCACTGGGGCCCTTAATGTCGTTTTTTGCTTATGTGAGCTATATAAAAATTAGTTTTTGCGTTAGCTACTGAGTAAATGAATGCATCTTAACCAAAATTTGCATACAAAAATTTAGTAGCCCATATTGACATAATTAAGGTTTCTAAACTTCTAATGTCAATATATTCGGTGCCGGGGGCCCCAAATGTCTTTTCTTCGTATATGTTTAAGATATTTTTCCCCATTCAATTTTTCACGATCTTGAGGAATATATCTATGAGGAAACTGAATTAAATGAACAGGTTTTTGAAATTGACACCTTTCACTAAAGGGGCCCCTAAATGTCATTTTTTCCCTTATTTAAGCTGTATAAAAATTAGTATTCGTGTTAAATACTGAGAAAATTAATGGATCTTGACCCATCTTAATATATAAAAACTTAAGGGTCTATATTTTATTACTATAGGGCACTGAACTCCTAATTTTCATTCCCTTGGGGCAGGGATCCCAAAATGTATGTTCAATATTTTATCGTTCATTCAATATTGAGACATATAAATAAATGTATGTATTTTGAAATTTATTCAAATTAAAATGTCTTTCGCACTTTATTTCTTGCGATAATTAGGCCCTGGGGCCCATAATGTAGTTTTTTGCTTATATGAGGTATATAAAAATAAGTTTATGCGTTAGCTACCGAGTAAATCAATGGACCTTAACCAAAATTTGTATACAAAAACTTGGTAGCCGATTTTAAAATACTATAGGGCACAGAAATTCAAATTTCCATTCCTTCGGGGCCTGGGGTCCCAAATGTCTTTTCTTCGTATATGTTTGAGATAGTTTTCTTCATTTAATTTTTCACGATCTTAAGGAATATATCTATGAGGAAACTAAATTAAAATGAACAGCATTTTTTAAATTGAAATCTTTCACCGAATGGGCCCAGGGGCTCCTAAATTTCGTTTTTTTTCATTATATTAGCTGTATAAAAATTACTATTAGCGTAAAATTCTGAAAAAGTTAATGGGTCTTGACCCATCTTATTATATAAAAACTCGAGGGTCTATATTTTATTACTATAGGGCACTGAACTCGTAATTTTCTTTTCCTTGGGGCAGGGAGCCCAAAATGTATGTTTAATATTTTATCGCACAGTCAAATTTTACCATTATTGATAAATATAAATAAATTTATGCATTTTGAAATTTATTCAAATGAACATGTGTTTCGCACTTTATTTCTTGCAATAACTGGACCCTCTATCTCAGTGGTTCCCAAACTTTTTTGACCCACGGACCCCTTTTACAGTCAAAACTTCCCCACGGACCCCCAAGTGAAAAAACTACATAAATGCATTGTAAAAAAAAATTACAAATCCAAAAAAGCAACATTTTGTTGAAGTATTTATTGAAATTATAACTTTTGTTTAAAATAAAATTGGACAAAATAATAACATGGATAAACGTTATACGATTTTATGAGTGTATTTATGACCGACTAAATGTTTGTGAGTAGCAACCGCAAATCCCCACGAGCAACAATTTCTTATAGGTTTCTGATTTTTTTGTTGAGGTTCACAGCCGCTCCAGTATTAGTATGGATTTATCTGTGTTTGGGATCTGAGGTTGTCCACGCACAAAAGGGTTCAACACCCAGTCGGGAATATCCAAGTGAAGAATGTCTTCAAATCTTTGGTTGAGGTCTGCGTGAAGAACGGTTAAGTTTTGACAGTAGGCCAGCAAATCATTATCTCCATTTTGCAATTTCAAAAGATTTGGAAACTGAGAACAATCTACTGTTCCTAAGTTTTGTTTGTTAAAGAAAAACGTTTGCCACAAACCAGATAATATGCTTTTGATTAAATTTAATTGCTTTACTTGTACTTGTAGTTTCAAATTAGTTTCTTTAAAGTTGGTAAATAAATCATTTATTAAGGATATATCATTTTTTTAGTTAATTGTGTCGCAAATCATTGTCTTTGTTTTCCAGGAATTCACACACTGAATCAAAGAGAGCATAAATCGATTTAAATAAGTACTTGGTGATAACCAACATACTTATGTGTGAATAAGTAAACGATTATAGTCTTCTTCATTGTCCGCACAATGTTGAATAAACAATCTCTCATTGAAGGCATTCCTTCTGATTTTATTAACTGCTCTAATGACATTATCTAGTGATCCATACAAATTCCACTAAGTTTTTTTGCGAATAAATGATGTTGATGATGGTACAATGTACTAATATATATTTACGCTCAATTATGTAGCCTAACGCTAAGGGACATCACTCTGCTTTTTAAAAAAAATGTTGCGTTGTAAGCAGTGCTGAATGACTCAAATAGTTATTTTTTGGTGCAGTAATTTGGTGCGCTGCCTTCTAAAATTAGTTTAAAAATCGTGTGGTGATTAGCACTGTAAAAATTATTATATAAATGCTTTGTTTAATTTTCAGGAATTATTCGTATTTATCATACAAGGATAAGTTACTTGGGCTTTTGACCCCCCAAAAAAGTGGGCGCCGTAGGCGCCCTACAACCTCTATTTTAAATTACTTTGTGTACATTTTTGGTAGTTTAATATTACGTATCTATCATACAAGGACACGTTTGTTGGGCTTTTGAAAAAATTGGGCACCGTAGGCGCCCTAAATAAAAGTGGGCGCCGCAGCACAACCTATATTATATACATATTTTTTGTACATTTCAGGAATATTTCGTATTTATCATACAAGGATAAGTTACTTAGGCTTTTGACATAAAAATAAAAATAAATTAAAAAATTTTAAAAAAACATTATAAAATACTTTGTGTGCATTTAAGAAAGTTTAATATTACGTATTTATCATACAAGGACAAGTTAGTTGGGCTTTTAAAAAATGTGGGCGCCGTAGGCGCCCTTAAAAAAGGGGGGCGCCGCAGCATAAACTAGTGTACTAATAAATAAAAACGTTAAAAAAACAAGTTTTTGACTATAAATTCTTTATATAGAAGTCATAACTAAAAGAATGTTCATTATAAATATAATACGCAGCGCAAGACAATCCAAAAAAAACAAAATTGTAGTTATGTGTCGTAAAACATGTTTAATATGATGTGCACCGATCAGGAATATGTTTATAAAAAGTATTGTCAATAAAATACGCACCTTATTGCACGACAGGAAATGTTGTTCAATATAATACGTTCCCTTCAGCTTGTTTTAAGTATGCCAGAAAGTCAAGGGTATTGCTTTAACTTGAAAAAATCTTTTAAATTCAGTTAATAACTTTTCTCCTTTCGTATCTGTTTTCCAAACATTTAGCCATACTTCAAATATTCAACAACACTGTATTGTCGGCATTGTTTCTTCGTCTCACTCAGTGCTGGATTTACCTATTTGCAAAACAAGCTATAGCTTAGGGCCCCGCCTTCTTGAAGGTCCCCGGAACTTTTTTCCAGACTTGGCACTGACATAGATTATCTGGACTTCAAAAGGGCCCCTTTATCTCAAATAGCTTAGCGCCCAATCAAGTCTAAATCCAGCCCTGGGCTCACTCATTCTCTTACTCTTATCTATGGTAACAAGCCACTGTTAATAATAATTAACATTTTCAATGGAAATCTACAGTAAAGCGTTATGGAAAAAATATTTGATAGTATACAATTTAGATAAATATAACTTCCTGGCACATCGAAAAATACCCTACCTTGCAACCCTCGTATATTCAAGTTAAAAACTTGTATTTTGCTGACCTACTTATTGAAATTCCGCATTTCTTAGGCATCAAGCTAGACTATTCAACAAACCAAGTACTTTGATTGGTTATAGTTGTTGAAATAAAGTCAGCTCTACTACCTTTTCTAGGTAAAACAACATTGACTGATAGCACCTAAGATAGTGTTTAATTGGTTGAAAATATACTATATTATTTATTATTTATTTTAATTTCCATAATAATAAAAATTGATAAGTTTTATTATTTTATAGTTTGCGCGGACCCCCGGACGCTGTTCAGGGACCCCCAAATCAATTTTAATTTTCCAGGGACCCCCTGGATGGTACCAGGGACCCCCAGGGGTCCGTACGGATCACTTTGGGAACCACTGCTCTATCTCTTACTGTCGTTTTTTGCTTATACGAACTATATAAAAATTCGTTTATGCGTTAGCTACTGAGTAAATGATTGGATCTTAACCAAATTTTGTATAAAAAACTTGGTAGCCCATATTAAAATACTCAAGGTTTTTGAACTTCTAATGACATTTTCTTCGGTGACGGAGTGCCCCAAATGTCTTTTTTCATATATGTTTAAGATATTTTTGCCATTTACTTTTTAACGATCTTGATAAATATATCCATGAAGAAACTGAATTGAAATGTAAAGGTTTTTGAAATTGACATCTCGCAGCGAAAAAGCCCGGGGCTCCTTTATGTAGTTTTATTCACTTTATTAGCTATATTAAAATTAGTTTAAGCGTTAGATAATGAGAAAATAAATGGATTTTGACTGAAGTTAGTATATAAAAAGTTAAGAACCTATAATATATTACTATAGGGCACTGAACTCCTAATGTCCATTCCCTCGGAGCTGGGGGCCCCAAATGTCATTTTTACTGCACGGTAACAATTTAATTCCCCATTCAATTTTACACGATATTGAGAAATTTAGCTTGAGTACAATGGCAATAAAAAAATTAAATTATCACTCTTTTTTTGCCTGGGCCTCTTAATATCGTTTTTCCTTTTGTAAGTTTTTAATTATTAATTTATGTAACAGTTTGCTATTAAACTTGGACTTTTTTTTCTCACTTCCCCGAAGGTTTATGGCATAATTCTTTTAAAACATACCAATCTTTGGTTTCTTTCAATTTATTCATTTTTAAAGAGATCGTTGCAACGCACGACGGGTCTGCTAGTATCTAATAAAAATGCAGGACTAAAGACAAACCATAGATAAGCGTAGGACGCAATAATCTTCTGTATAGAAGGAGCGTCTGTAAACAGATAAGATAAGATAAGATAAGATAAGACCATGATCATTAAGCAATAACCACGTGACTATTGGCTGGTTAAACACTATGATGTCATGATGGTGTAAAATAAGTGGAAGCAGATATACCCTGTTAAAGAACGTGTGAGTGCAATGCAGTTTTACGTCGAAGATTCCGAATTGTTTGACGTACTTCATAAGGCCCATTTGGCTTTTGCTCATTTAGGATGGATGGGACATAATGTTGAAAGATATTTCACACACATACAAGAACGTTACCCGTCATGATATTAAATTGTATATTAACCTTTGTGAACCTTGCCAGACAAAAAAAAACAAAACATTGGAGTCAAGCCAAAGTATTTTTCTGAATTCAACTCCCGTTGTATGGTCGATCTCATCGACTTTCAATCCCTACCTGATGGGGCAGAAGACACATTATGAAACTTTAGAAAGTTTCTGAGTACACTCTCATAATGATACTTGTCGAAAGAGAAATTTAAAATTACCACTCACTTGGGCGGGGGCAAAGGTATTTTCTATTATATTAATTTTTAAGGCGCATGAAATTGTTTATACTCTTCAGATGATCGTTAAGGATATATATATATATATATATATATATATATATATATATATATATAATGTTGTTAAGTTAAAATACTTTGGTGTCTAAATGTTTTATTCCTAATTTTTTATGAAATAACGTTTGTTTCAATTTGATAATCCATTGGTGCACTGTATCTTCTCCCATTATATCAAGTATCTAAATGACATGAAAAGTTGACCTTTAGCCCACACATAGACTTTTACTAAACATGGCAAATAACATTTTATTACAATTTAGTTTGATCTCTCGGACTCCAAGTGTCATATATTTTTCTAAAATGTTCATAAACATCTGCACCATTATAGCTCTCCGTTATACAGTCCATTCATTGATTGCCTCATCATTTTAAAACAATTAAAACCTTATTTAAGAAACACTCTTTTAAATTTGTAAATATGTCTAAAGTTTGGTTATATCTATACCAGAATATGCATCTTGTGTATGTAACCTTTCCATCACAGGAAAAAAAGTATTTATTTATTACCGGAATTTTTTAAAAATCTATAGTATTTACAATTGACAAGAGTAAACACCATGGATAATTATTTAAATCTTTAGACACTAGAGACTAAGAGTAAAAAGATTGAACTAGTAATACTACATAAGGAAATTAATTATTTTTGTCAAATACTATATGAAAAGTTAAAGAAATACAGTAATAAACGTTTGTGTTCCTGTTTCCATTACAAACAACCAAGTCCCCGTTCTTCTAGTCTGGAATTCTTGTGAATACAGTAATGGGGGTGAGACTGCAATCAGGCTTTAAATAGGTTTTTGAAATGGAATTCTTGTGCAGTATAAATTTCCTTTAAAACCACAATAACTATTCCTCTTTCAATTAAAAAAAAAGACAAGATAGCTTCCAACCTATATATTGTAAAGAATCTATCTAACTTAGTTGTTAGTTCACACGTGCTTCTCTTGTTAAAATCAATGAACAACACGCCACACTGAAAGGTCAGTTCTCTATAGTGTACCGCACTTCTCAATTATGCCGTCGTATCATTTTTAGTGATCCGTCTATGTTCTGTCCCGCGTTCCACGTTGCAGCCTAGTTTTTAATATTTTAAACCGTGTGCTGGTCTAATTACTCCATTACCATACGGGCCAACCTCTAATGACACCCTCCCAATCAAAAATCTCCTTGCCCTTATAGTGTCTAATCTGATTGTCCGCTAGTTAACCCCTCGTTTTCCTTGAAGTCTCTAGACTATGAGTTTATAAATTACCATGAATTTTTCTCATTGCTTAAAATGTAATTATGTTGTGCGAAGCTCCCAGTTTTCCTGTGTCAATTTAATTCACCCACATGACAAGTACATTAGATATCACAACCAACTACTCGGCCTTTATTGGGCGATCCTCCCCAGAAATTCCCCACATTATTTAATTGTGTCATGTATGCACGAATCACTCACCTGACGTCTTTCTTCACACGCCTCTCTCCACGCTTCATTGGGGATGCTTCCAGTATGTTCCAATAGACACGTACACGCATTTATCCATATTACAAACAATTTATCAACCACGTTAAATGGCAGATTTATTTCTTCGGTGACATGGGAAATGGGATAGAGCGGATTAGGGTGCCATAAATTTATTGCAGGGTTTTAAACTAATTTGTCAAAACGTTATCCTGGTGAGAGAATCTATGAAACATGTCTTCACAGAAAAATTGAAACCTTGGATATTAATTACAATAAAATATACACAATAACTACTAACACGGAGGTAGCCACGGTTTGAACTGTCAATATTTGCTATCGTGTGTTTAAAAAAAAGGTTAAGATTTTAAAGGTAACTGACGTTAATATATAAGATGAGGCGTACATATGAACCGTTTGTTACACACAAGACAAGTAAATGGTGTGTGCTATCTGTTTTTCTCATCCTGCGGTATTGACATAGATCATTGATAATCGGGGGAAGAGACGTGCATACTTTAATGAAATGAATATACATATTTTTAATTACATTTTTCTTTTATTGCGCTTAGATAAAGGAGAAAACTTAATGAAACAACTTATTTAATCATTGGAAAAATCCTGATCTTAGTTGTACTTTTTACCTGTCTCCTCGTTCTAACAGGTAAATATAAAGCAGATTATTAAAAAAAACACATTTAAAATATATTTGAGTTTTAATTTGTTTTTAAATTTAAAAAAATGACATTTTGACCAAGTAATATTGAATTTTTTGTACGAATGTATAAGTGTATATAATCTTGAAAACTGAGAAGAAACATTTTATTGACAAAGAAAAGACACAATTCTCTGGTTCATAATTTACTATAACATAATGTTAATTCAGTGTAAACATTCTGTAAACAGATATTAATCTGGTTATTTTTACCACATCACTAGAATATATTAAATATACGACATAACGTTTAGTTTTACAGATGTTTCTTATTAAAAGTTTAACAGAGAAATATACCATATAGATATTATTAAATCATTGATCAAACATTTAAAAAAATATTAAAATAACAGAAAGATTTTGGGTATTATAATAATAAACTCATTTATTTAAGCACAAAATATGCATTATTAAAAAGAATATAATTTCAAAACAAGTTATACCATTTATGCCTATCATGAACTATGTTTAATTTATCTTTTCATAAACTAAAGTGAAATTTTTGTTTTTTTAAATTAAAGAAATTTGAAGAAAGTATTAAACTTTATTACAATTAAGTTTTATAAACATAATGTTAACATTTTAAAATATCGTATATTATCTGTTTACAGACGCTCCTTCTATACAGAAGATTATTGCATCCTACGCTTATCTATGGTTTGTGTTTAGTCCTGCAATTTTATTAGAGTTTTAAATGTGGACAAAGTGTTGGTTTTCCTGGATTCTTCAGACAACCCATTTCACGCCCGAATTCTGGACGGGAGAAAGAAAACTTGTATGTGTTTGTTCTTGCATACGGAATAAGAAAGGTGTTTTTATCCTTATGTCTATCTAAGGATTGTATAAAGTAATCTTTTTGTAGTATGTCTAAATTAGAATGAATTGCTTTATGTATGATTACTACTTTGCTCTTGGTTCTTCTATCCTCAAGTGTTTCAAGGTTTAATTATCTAACTAATGGTGTTATTCTTGTCAGTTTTGAATATTCTCCAGTAATGAATCTGGCATCTCTTTTTTGAATGTGTTCTAATTTATCAGTGCTTTCTTTGGTGGATGGGTCCCATACAGAAGATGAATATTCTAGTACAGGTGTTTATTTTACGTTTCATAAAAAAATAATTAATTAGCGCTAAACCATTTGACAAATGGTCTTCATTAATATTTTTAAGGATTACTATCAAATTAACATAAATATAAGCGAATGAGAAAGTATAATTAAGAAAAGTTATGGCTTTCGCAAATAATATATACTAGCAAAATACCCGCGCTCAGCTACGGAAGTTAGGATTTTAGTAATCCCTCGGCTACAAAATATTGAAAAAATATAATTTTAATGCCCTAACGAATTTTAATAAAGGCCAATAAGTTTTTATCTTCCAAGTTTTGTAAACATACATTTACACAGTACCCAAAGTTTTTTTTATTTGTAATGTAGCTCATATAAGTTGAAAATACTACATTTGTGTCCCGGGCCCCCAGTAAGTGATAATTAAACCCAACAAATTTCGCCTGTTACCATCCCGGGAGTGTACTCAAAAACCTCCCAAAATTTCATGCTTCTAACTACACGGGAAGTTGGAGAATCTGTGTGGATTAAATGTTAATATAAGAAAAAAAATTGGGCCCCCGGCCCCCAGTGAGTGAAAAGTTAAATATTTTTGTCCTGTTACTATCGCGGGAGGGTACTGAATAATTTACAAAAGTTTCATGCTTTTACCTACACGGGAAATCAGAGAATTAACTTTGAGTCAGTTTTTATATAAGAAAAAGTACATTTGGGCCCCCGGCACCCAGTGAGTAATAATTTAAATAATGTTTTTGTATGCTACCATCGAGGGAGTGGACTCAACAACTTCCCAAAGATTCATGCTTCTATCTACATGGAAAAGTTGATAATAAGGCGATTTTCAGCATAAGGGAAAAAAACGATTTTGTGCCCCCGGCACCCAAGAGTGTGAATTTTAAAATTCTTTTTCGCCATAGTTCGTCGTGAGAGGCTACTCAACAACTTCCCAAAGTGGCATGCTTCTATCTACAAGTGAAGTTGGAGAATTATTGATGATTCAGTTTTTTTAATATTAGAAAAAAAACTGCTTTTGGGCCCTTGGCCCCCAGTAAGTGTTAATTTAAATATTGTTTTCGTCTGTTACCATCACGGAAGTGTACTTATGAACTACTGAGAGTTTCATGCTTCTACATACACGAGAAATATGAGAATTTGTGATTTTCAGTTTTTATATAGCTCATATAAGGGGAAAACTTCCTTTTGGCCCCCGTCCCACAGGAAGTGATAATTCCAATATTTTTTCTCCCGTTACCATCGCAGGTTTGTATTCAACAACTTCCCAAGGTTTCATGCTTCTGCCTACTCGGGAAATAGGAGAAATAGTAATTTTCAAATTGTATATAGCCCATATAAGACACAAAAAGCGTTTTTGGCCCCGGCCCCTTAGAGTGTGAATTTTAAAATTCTTTTCGCCAATTATCGTCGTGAGAGTGTACTCAGCATGTTCCGAAAGTTTCATGCCTCTACCTACACGGGAAGTTGGAGAATTAGTGATGAGTGAATCAGTCAGTCAGTGATAGCTTTGCCTTTTATTAGTATATATATATATATATATATATATATATATATATATATATATATATATATATATATATATGAATTTCTATATAATCTAAACACCTGTGTGTGTTGTGTATATTTCTTTATTTAAATGTATGCACTGTACATTTTTTAGCAAGAAACTTAATAATGTAACTGTTTTTACTTTTTTTAAAATTTTATTAATATTTTTTTTTCAAATTCAAAGTTATTAAGATAAGATAATTATCAGAGATAAGAAAATTTTAAAATTATAACTTCTTAAATGACGTATATAAATAGGTATGTATGTATAATAAAAGGAGTATGAATGACAAAAGTATTTGTAATATCTTGTAGTTCATTTAGTCTATTAAATATATTGTATATGTTTTGTTTTATCAAAGTATTGATATTGTAAAACATAATTAAGTTGCTTAAAATCACATAATTAAATAAATATTTGAGATTGGTCAATGATTTAAATTAAAAGTCATTATATTTTGTTAATTTAAGAAATTAATATTTTAAAATTATCTTATCTCTGTGTAAGTTTTAAGTGTTTAGAAAGCATAAATTTTATATACAGTATAAACGTGTTCTATCGCATGTTATTTCATAAGCCGACACCCCCCTCCCACTTTTGGAAGAGAAAAGTATTAAAAGTGTATAACGCGCTCGCAAGCCGACAAAAAAAAACAATAATAAATAAATAAAAAAATAGGACAGCTTATACAAATGGGTACATTTCTTTTTTTTAACTACAAGTTAAATCGGTCATTATGATTGTTTACTTTGTACTGCCTATCTTTGTCTTTGTGCTCTTTGTTAGGCAAGAATTACAGGTATTTAAAAAAAAATTGGTAAATAGTGACTGAAGCGCGTACATTAAAATTCGTTGTTGAAAACAAAATATGTAAAAGAATGTATTAAAATTTTCACAAAAATAAATAAAATGATTAAATAAGGTAAGTGCAGATGTTTAATAATACATTATAGCTTCTGGTAGAGCTTTCGAATATTGTAGAATGTAGAGAAGGACTTTTATGGTCTACAATAACAACACCGATATTCAATATCCATGCAGAAATACGTTAATGACCCGCTCGTCAGCCGACCCCCCAACTTTTCCCCCTAGATTTTGTCCAAAAAGGTCGGCTTGCGAACGAGTATATACAGTATGTATATTTTATAATATCCTATTTAAAAAAGAGAAATGCCCAAATTCAGCTGTATTAATATATCAGTGCGGCAACTCTTATAAATTATTATGTTGTTAATCAACATTTGAATGCCTATGAAGTTATCAGTGATGTACCAGTAATTACAACACCAACACTTGAACACATATAATGTCATCAGAGATGTACCAGTCATTACAACACCAACATTTGAAAATCTATGATGTCATCATAGATGTACCAGTCATTACAACATTAACATTTGAACACCTATTATGTCATCAGTTATGTACCAGTCATTACAACACCAACATTTGAACACCTATGACGTCATCAGTGATGTACCAGTCATTACAACACTAATATTTGAACACCTATGATGTCATCAGTTATGTACCAGTCATTACAACACCAACATTTGAACACCTATTATGTCATCAGTGATGTACCAGTCATTACAACACTAACATTTGAACACCTATGACGTCATCAGTGATGTACCAGTCACTACTGCAACAACAGTTGGACAAAGTCAGACAGTTGACGTACGACGTGTAGCAACACACATAAGTAGTTACCTCACACTAGAGCAGTGGTTCCCAAACTTTTTTTACCCGTGGACCCCTTTTATAGTCAAAACTTTCCCACGGACCCCCAAGTGAAAACGCTACATAAATGTATAGTATACACATTTACTAATTAAATTAACAACAACACTTTGTTGAAGAATTATTTATTTAGATTAAACTTTTGTTAAATTTAAAAAAAAATTAATGACTTGGATGAACTTAATGAGATTTTAATAAATTTTTGAGTATATTAATGTCCGGCTAAATGTTTGTGAGTAGTAAGTGCAAATCCCCACGAGCACAAATGTAAAGCCGGTTTCTTTTGTTTGTGATGAGGTTCATAACGGCACTGATTCCTTGCTCTACCAAATAGGAAGACGGGAAAGCAGTCAACAACTTTTGTACAATAACCCATAATTCAGATAATAAAATTGGGATCTCTTTTTGTAACCAGAATTTGTGATATCCTTGTTCAAACATTGGTTTAAGTTACTCATTTGTGGATAATTCAATGAGTTGCTCCTGTATTAGTATGGATTCATCTATGTCTGGGATCTGGGTTTGTCCCCGAGCAAACGGGTTCAACACCCAGTCGGGAATATCCAAGTGAAGAATGTCTTCAAATCTTTGGTTCGGGTCTGCATGAAGAGCCGCTAAGTGTTGACAGTAGGTAAAAAAGTCTTCATCTCTATTTTGAAATTTCAATAGATTTTGAATCTGAGAACATTCTCCTCTCCCAAAGTATTTCTTATACAGAAAAGGTTTTGCAACAAACGCAGATTTTACGCTTTTAGTTTTGAATACATTTAATTTGTCACCTTGTAGTTTTAAATTAGTTTCGTTAAATTTGGCAAACACATCTGTCATATAAACTATGTCATTTTTGAGTTAATTAAATTAATGCTTTGCCTTCCAGGAATTCCAGCACTAAATAAAAGAGAGCATAAAAACGATTTAAACAAGCATTTTTAGATAACCTTCGTACTTCTGTGAGAAGTAGTAAAAAATTATAGTCTTCATCATTTTCCAAACAGAGTTTAGCAAATAATCTCTCACTGAAGGCATTCCTTTTGATTTTATTAACTGCTCTAATGACATAATCTAGTGATCCATGCAAACTTTCACTAAGATTTGTGCAAAAAAATTATGTCGATGAATGACACAATTGCAGTGAACATACATGCGGTACAGCCTGTTTTAGGTATGCCAGAAAGCCTCGGTATCTTCCTTCATTTGCCGGAGCACCATCAGTAGCAACAGAAATTATATTAGTCAAGAGTATAGCTTTTTCATCGAAAAATCTTTTTAATTCAGTAAATAAAGTTTCACCTTTTGTATCTGTTTACCAACATTTAGCAAACAACAGTTCTTGGCAAAATTGTTCTTCTTTTTCAAATTTTACATTAGCTAAAAGAAAAGCCTCGTTTCCTGGTAAAGTGGACTCGTCAAGCTGTAGGGCAAATTCAGATGTTTTTAAGTAATCACATAAAGAATTTTAAACTCACTGAGCCGTTTCGTTAATCCTTCTTTGGACTGAATTATTGCTCAGTTAAATTTCTTTTTGAGATGTCGAAAGCTGGTTTTTTCAACACAGTGCTTATCACTTCACTTACAGCTGGTAAAATACGTTCTTCACTAATCGTGTGAGGCATTCCAGACTTTGCAATCAATAAAAAAATATTATAAGGGGCATGCAGTCCATCGTAATCTCACTTAGATGTTGTCCCTATGAGTTGTTAAAGTGATGATGTTTTCAAATATGTTTCTTGGACTGCTTCAAAAAAATCGTTAAATCTTTATCTTTTTTATCACTATGGATTTTCATTAAATGTCCCTTAATGCTTGGGAGGTTTCACCATTCGACAAAGTTTTATTTCACAGAAGACACATTTATAAATTTATATTTCCTGGTAATGAAATAAAGCCATACATCAAATATTCAACACTGTAATATCTACATTTTTTCTTCGGAACACTCATCTGTTAAAAAGGACACAAAAAGTGTAATATATTGTATAAATGTTTTATTTGAAACGGTTTCTTAACTATTAATTAACTCGCACTGGACAGTGGGAAAATTTCTATATTGGTCCTCTTAGATCTTAGTGCAGCCTTTGACACTGTCGACCATCAAAAACTGCTGAAAACCCTGCAAAATTATTTTGGAATTTCTGGTTAAGTTCTGGCTTGGTTTCAATCATACTTATCTAACAGATCACAGGTAGTATCCGTAGATGGCTGTATCTCTCACAAACTTGACTTGCTTTATGGTGTGCCTCAGGGCTCTGTTTTGGGTCCGGTACTTTTTGTACTGTATACAAGGCCACTACTTCTACTGCTCGAAAAGCATTCAGTTAAAGCCAATCATTTGCAGATGATACTCAGCTATATACTCACACTGATCCCTCTAATAGGGACTCCACTGTCCAATTGATGCAAGAGTGCATTGGTGAGGTAAAGTCTTGGATGACGTTCAGCAAACTCAAGCTGAATGATGACAAGACTGAAGCACTTCTATTTTGCTACGATAAATCACGCAGTACTTTGTCTCTTCCGAAGTCAATTCACGTAGCAAGTTCAAATATTCTGTTCACAACATCGACTAGGAATCTTGGCTACATTATTTCTGACAACATGTCTACCAACAGCTTCATCAATCACATCTGTCGCTCTGCCTACACTGCCATTCATCAGATCAGCTCAATCCGTCATTATTTAACAGTTAGTGCAACAAAAACTCTAGTCTGTGCTCTTGTACTATCTCGTATGGATTACTGCAATTCTCTTCTGTCAGGTGCACCAAAACAATGCATTGAAAAACTACAGAAAGTTCAAAATTCAGCTGCCAGACTGGTGCTCAAGGCAAAAAAACATGACCATGTTACTCCACTTTTTCGCTTACTTCATTGGCTGCCTATACAAGCCCGTATTGATTACAAACTGATCCGTTCTCTGTCACAACTTCTTTTCGGACTCATGCCCATCGTATCTTACTGAACTTTTGTCGGTCTACTCACCCACTCGCCAGCTACGATCTTCTGCAGACACACACGTTCTCTTTGTTCCTAGGACACGCACCAAAACATTTGGTGAAAGGTCGTTCTCTTTTTGTGCAGCCAAACAATGGAATTCTCTACCATTACACATACGTAGTATTCAAACAACCAAGTCCTTCAAGACTGCACTTAAGACACATCTTTTCAAAATTTATTTTCAAAATTAATGAAACAACATTTCTTGTAAATGATTAACGTAGCTTATGTATAATGTACTGTAATTTTTGTGTTTGTTATGATATGAAAGTTAATTTAATACTTATAGGTATGTTTTTTTCTTTCATGTAAAGCGCCGTGAGCCCAGTTCCTTACGGGGATACAGCGCTATGTAAATAATCAATTTATTATTATTATTATTATTAATTATTAACTTTTTCAATGGAATGCTGCAGTAAACCCGTTTAGAATTATTTGACGTGAGATGGAAGGATACAATTTTATTTATTTTTAAAAAAAAACAAAAAACAAAAACGTACGATACCTTTGTGAGTTTAAATTTATTTTAAAAAATTAACCTGAAGTTATTACTATTTTGAAAATGTGAAAAATATTGTTTTCAAAAGATATAAAATGTATTCAAATATTAAATCTACTTACGTTCAAAAGTAAACCATCTGCTACCAACACAAAATTCAACTATATCAAAACTTCCAACTAACAATACTAAACTTCTTTTAGCTTAAGATTGGGAAAATTTGTTTATGCACTTCGTATCAGCATTACATAAAGATAAATTGTCGATTATATGTACGGCTCTTTTAGAATTTAAATGTAGCAGCATAGTTGCGTTGTTGTATAAAACTATTTTTGATAGTCTGTCTCACACTGCGCCATCTAAAACTTGAAGAAAAAAGTGAGGTGCAGATTTCTATGCTTCAATATTTTAGGTTTCTAAAGCAATTTTTTAATGTTAATTACATTAAAAATTATCATATTATATTAGAACATATTTTTAATATTATTTTGCTAACTCTCTAAAAAGGTGTGTGGTCGAATTTTGAATTTAAAAAGTCTTTTTGCTGACTCGATTAATGTATTTTTAATCGTCCAATCATATCAAATGTGGTATCAATGGAAAGCTGTAGGTAAGTCATATTTATCTTAATATGACTTACCGACAAGTCAAAATTTACCCAACCCTGCTATCATCGTCATTTCCGTTAAAAGATTGTATTTTTATGACCTACATATAGGGTCTCCGCCTCTCTCACGCATCAAACTTGACATACCTTTCAATTAACCAATCATTTTGATTGGTTACAGCTGTGGAAATATCGTAGTTTTTTTCTTTTTCTAGGTCAAACAACTTTATTTTACACAGGACCTAAAAATCGCTACTACAGTATTCATTGTACTTTATTTTTATTTCCGTAATAATTTATTTAAAAAAAAACCCTTTTTTTTTAATACTAAACCTTCCGCGGACCCCCTGACATTGTTCAGGGATCCCCAAATCAATTTTAATTTTCCACGGACCCCCTGAACGGCTCCGCGGACCCCTGGGGGTCCTCAGGGACCACTTTGGGAATCACTGCACTAGAGGATACGTATGTTGAGCACAGCTGCTTGAAATTAATTTCCAAGTTGAGGAAATGTAAAAGACTAGAGGGAAAATACCAGGAACATAAACTGAACAGGGTATAGCGTGTCCCCATTTATCATATATTAATTACGGTGTATATGTTTTTATATATAAATTAATATACTTTATATAAAAAAGAAAATTTCAACCTAAATGACAAATTATTTATCAGATTTTAAAAAATTTTGGGGTTTTTAATTTGTTTAAATGTTGGTTTTTTTTTATTTTTTTTTATAAACAAGACAACAGAGTTTAATTTTTCTAAAGCTTCACTTATTCTACTGACTTGTTTTCACAAAAGTTTATTAAGTCATTAATATTACTGGAAGAAATAATATTTCTTTTTAATTTTTTTCCCCCATCACTTATTGTAGAATTTAGGAACAAATTATCTTCATCCCTTAGCATTATGTCAGAACACAAAACAGGCTCATAACTTTCACATTATTTGCTTTAAGTATGACAATGTACCGGTTTTAAGGCTTTGCTTTTGAATAATTTTTTATTGATTTATTTTAAGTTATGTCCAATTTACCATTTAAATACATCTCCCGCCACTTTTTAAAAAGGTTAAGATTTTAATTTATTAAACTCTGTACACTAATTACAATATATGGATTTTTATTACGAGCTATTTGGTTAGTTTTTGTTACGAGCTAATTTGTTAAAATTGCTTTATAGTTACCCACGATAATTTCCAAGTTTCATAATAAATTATAATAATATCTGAATTATTGGTACTGTTAATTTATGACAGAATTGCAAACAGAAAAGTTTTCGGAAGTGTTTTAGCAACGTCTATTAAGTGCATAGTTATTGGAAAAATCAAATTAATATTCATATAACATTTAAATGAAAACAGTATAATGTTCCCTGAGATGAGCGATACTAGATATACATTTCGAATCGCCTTTTATTATTAGTAGGGCTAGTGATTAGTTAAGCGATTAATCGTTAAATTTTAATCGATTTAAATTAAATTTATCGATTAACATTCGATTAAAATTTAAGAAAATAATTATAATATTTTGTTATTCCATTTGATTAAGACTTTATATTTGTTTTGTTACTTACATACTTTTCCCTCGTGTTTTTATTATTTATTTAGACTTCTATACGTAAATAAAAATGTTTCTCTTCCTTTTTTCTTGCTTAGCAGAACGATTTGCACAGTTACATCACAAAACTAAACCGATTTCGTTAAATTATGAATCGCACAATGTCCCGGGTACCTTGCCAGCACCGAGAATAGAATCCGTGACCGGCCACTGTCTCGGTTCGGCAGTCCAGTGTGCTAAAGATATTGATGAGACTATTTATGAGTGTAAAATTATTTGAACCATTATGGATGTGTGTCAAATAACAAATAAATAAATAAATGTGTAATATCATATATTTTGTTTTGTTTTACTGTACGTCTGAAATCTTCACATTTACATTACATTTTATATTCAAAGTTATTGTGTATCTATAAAATGAAGTACCTTAAATATATTGGTGATTACATTTTTTAATTTGTATTATATTTGTTTTCTTCTTCATAATACCACATCTAATTACCGTTGATAAATGCAAGATGTATTTTATGTTGCATGACATTTAATTCTAAATCAAAACTCATAATGCCATAAGTCTTATTTGCATTGCAAGGCATTTACAAATGTATATCATATTTCTAATTTTTTCCGTTTTAAATGTTTGTATAAAATGAATTTAGCTGTATCTACTTTTTTCTTGTTTTAAAATCGTAAGATATTATCTTTCTTATTTTAAGGAAATCATTCAAACCACACGAGACAATACAATTTGTTGTTTAAATATCGGAAATGGTAATGTCACCTTTTTTTTGTTCTATGCTTTTTTCTGCACCATTAGAATCAATATAATCATTTCTGTCTGAAATAATTTCCGGCAAGTCAATTTAATCATCAAATATTATTTCCCTTGAATTGGTAATTTTCATTTGTGTATTTTTTTCCAGAAAACAAATGAATTTGTCTCTGTAAATTTGCATGTTCAGTTTGAGATTGAATATTATCTACAGCTACATTACTTACAGGCTCTGACATGTTAAGTATCCCACGGTGTTCACATCTGAAATTGTCAGTCACATTTTGAATCTCAGGATATAAAATATCCACAGGTGTTACATAGCATTCATCAATTGAACATTTACTTTTACCAAAAACATTTCAAATTTTACCTTGATCAACATCTGAAGATTTATGTCAGAGAATTTGAGCTGACTGAATAAGTCTAAATTATGTTTATTACTAAAACTTAATACATTCGACACATCACCAACTTTGAGCTCTACCGTATCCTTATTGTCTTTGACATCCATGTATGTATCTGAGTCAATTGGAGTGATGTATTGATATGTTCACTTATTCTCTTTGACATCAATGTGCATATCCGAATCAATTGGAGTGATGCATTCATCTGTTCCCTTATTGTCTCTGACATCAACGTATGTATCTGAATCAATTGGAGTGATGTATTCATCTGTTCCCTTATTGTCTCTGACATCAACGTATGTATCTGAATCAATTGGAGTGATGTATTCATTCGTTCCCTTATTGTCTCTGACATCAACATATGTATCTGAATCAATTGGAGTGATGTATTCATCTGTTCCCTTATTGTCTCTGACATCAACGTATGTATCTGAATCAATTGGAGTGATGTATTCATCTGTTCCCTTATTGTCTTTGACATCAACGTATGTATCTGAATCAATTAGAGTGATGTATTCATCTGTTCCCTTATTGTCTTTGACATTAATGTATGTATCTGAATCAATTGGAGTGATGTATTCATGTGTTCCCTTATTGTCTTTGACATCAATGTATGTGTCTGAATCAATTGGAGTAATGTATTCACCTGATCCCAGGTACGTGTTTGTTCCAATATCCCATACGCAGTCATGAAAATCAATAATCACATTTTCCTTTGCGTTTGTTTCAGCATTTATTCCCCATCCATTAGCTGGGGATATTGTTTGAGAACGTTCTAAAATTTTCTCAATTTTTGAATCTTTTTGGATATTTACAGAATCCATTTTATTGTTCTCTTTGCAATTCACTTGTAAGTATTCGTGTTCTGTGTAATCGTCTCTAATTAAAGAGTAATTTTCTCTGTAAAGACCATGATTTTGTATTGTATCTAAATCACCATGGTTTGTTATTGAGTGTTCGAGAATAGTTTCGTCACATTCTGACTTCAAAAAAGTTTCGCATTTTAAATCACCGTTATCTATACATCGAATTTTTTCATCGCGATGCGAAGTACGCAGATTAAACGACTTTGGAACATTATTTGATATGTCTATCTGCTGGTAATATGACTTTTGATCATTCTGCGATGTGTCTATCTGCTGGTAATCGGACTTTGACCTTGAGCGAGATGGTAATTCGGGTTTTGTTTCATGTTCATTTGATTGACACGTTTCTGTACAGCTCTCATTATTGACTTGTTTCTTCTGGTTTTCAAGAAATGATTGCGTCGATTCCGCATTTATTTTAAAATAAAACTCTTCATGCTCCAGAATTTCATAATATTCCACATTTGATTCATTATTTCCACTTGCATTTTCTTTTCCAGTCCCACGTTTTGTTTTTTTAATGCCTGAAATTTAAAAAAAAATACTGAAAATGTGTCATAGGGCCAGCACCGACATATACATATATTAGATATGATACTTTATCTTTATATATGGACACATTTTGACTAGATTTTAAAGCATTTCTTATATTTCCTCTGACTTGTATGGTTTAAATAACTGTCTAATTTCGTGAATGTACTTTGGTTTTACCTCGTTTACGAATATGACATCGAATTAAACCTCCAAGAGTTAATAAAAATACTGCAATTATAATTGGGAGTCCAAGTTGGAGAGGCAGACTGTTGTTTTCTTGATCTTCTGGTAACCTTTCAACTTCTTGATGTACTGATGACCCTTCAAGTATGTAAACAAATAGGAGAAATTAGCAATGTATCCCAATTATGAAAGGGTTAAATTTTGTATGCGTGTAAAATTGTAAGCATCTTTATCGCTTTCATTGCATTTCTTAGCCTTAGTTAGGGAAATGAATATTTAGTTATGTTTTTTTTAAACTCAATAAGTACTTTCTTAAAAGAAAATACTTTTAAAAAATGAATGCGACAAAATAAAAACAAAAAATAACTCTTACCAAAAATTTCAAAATCGTAGGTGACCGAATAATCTCCATCAAAATGGAAATATATTTCATATTTCCCCAGATCTGCTGATGAAGCCTTGAATATTGTAATGTTGTAATACAAGTTTATTGATGATTGCTCTTTGACTAATTGATTGTAAACATATTTCTTTTTGTATTCTATTAGAATTTTTCTGGAAGTTTGAAGTTGAACAAATTCTATCTTGTTAACACTTTCAGTCCATAAATATTTGACACAGACTTCAATCGACAAGTTGGTGACCTGTCCATCTAATATGTTATATATTTTTGGTTGATTTTCACACAGCACTGGTGAACCTGAAATATGAGAAGTTGCATTTTACTCTAATGTTATTTTGGTTAGATTGTGAACAAAAATAGATTTTTATCACCGAATGAAATAGTTTAGTGATACTAAGTATACAATAGAGATAACTGACTAAATCCAAATAGAAAGCTATAGGAAAACGAGATAAAATGTTAACTTTTGCATTTACTGTTAATAATTACTTATAGGTGTGCAATACAATTAAGCTCACAAACCGTCCATATTTCCTACATATCACAGAAGGTAATGCTAGAAAATAGTTTGTTATAGTTTATTTTCGGTACACATGTCTATATCTCACACTTTTACTATTTGACAATAAAAGACATTTGTGACTGACGCCACTTAACTCATCATTATTTTTTTATTCGGTACACACTACCTGCTCAGTACAATTTAAATTTAATCCGTCAATATTTTTTCATCTTCTAAATTCACATTAATAAATTTTGAAACTCCTTGACAAAACATTTTCCAAATACTTTTGTCGGGACATTAGCATTTTCTTTCCGTTTTTTAACCCTATATCAGGTAATTTGCTTTGAAGATGAACATAATTTTTGTTTTTACTGTCAAATTATTTTTATTTTTATTACGAAAATAATAAATATCAGCTCGAACTATACTTCAACACAAGTGTTTCATCAACTTAACAATCAACACAAGTGTTTCATCAACTTAACAATCAACACAAGTGTTTCATCAACTTAACAATCGACACAAGTGTTTCATCAACTTAACAATCAACACAAGTGTTTCATCAACTTAACAATCAACACAAGTGTTTTATCAACTTAACAATCAACACAAGTGTTTTATCAACTTAACAATCAACACAAGTGTTCATCAACTTAACAATCAACACAATAAATATCAGCTCGAACTATACTTCAACACTAGTGTTTCATCAACTTAACAATCAACACAAGTGTTTCATCAACTTAACAATCAACACAAGTGTTTCATCAACTTAACAATCAACACAAGTGTTTCATCAACTTAACAATCAACACAAGTGTTTCATCAACTTAACAATCAACACAAGTGTTTCATCAACTTAACAATCAACACAAGAATTTAGAATTGTATTTCTTTAATTTATGGACTAAATGTTAAAACTATTAAACTCAAGTTGAGTTTTTTTTCGCAAAAATACTCTACATTACTCTGAAGTTTCAAATAATATTATTTTATTTCAAAATAAATGTGTACACTTACGAGCAACTATGTGACAATTAAGAATGTCTTATCTATTTTAAGGGGCAATTTGGACTAGCGGTATGCGTTCTCACTTTGGTCTCCAATTGGTACTGCCAAGGTATAAGTTTCACTGTTCATAAATGTTATGACATTGTTGTAAGCTCTAGTTAGCTAGTTAGGTAGTTACTTAAGAAGAGGTCACTTGTACATAATAATGGGAGTTTTAGTCACTCATGATAGCTAGGAAGGCAGGTGTGATATATATATATATATATATATATATATATATATATATATATATATATATATATATATTGTGATGTGGGGAGACACATACTAGAGACTAGAGAGAAACCATTGACACATGGTATAGACTATCTTAGAACATTGTTAGGACTAGCCATTAAAGATACAGCTTTTAACTCTAGTAACTAGTAGCACATCGAGGTATGCTCGACTGTCTAGTGTAGTAGGGGTAGTATTAGCGACACATAGTCGTATGCACTTATGAGTAAGTGACATTTATAATAGAATAAATAGGTCTGCCTGAATCCTTGAGGGAACTTTGAATGTCTTGCTGGTGTAATAATGACGTGAAAATCAATTGAACAAAAGCCAAGATTTTGTATTATTATCATGAACCCAGTACGCAACAGGTACATATGTCTTGGAACAAAACTTAACTCTTCACGTTTGTGAGTAGCACCAGGACTAAATTTGAAGTTTTCGATTTCTTTGTGTGCATTATAATAATACAAAAATATGATTACCGCCTTTTAGCGGTAACGTTTACACAATTTCGAAAATGTACTAATACAAGGAGGCAAGTAATGTAAATTTGCAACAATTTTAAGTTGACTTTTTAAATATATTTAAATATATTTCAATTGGGATTCATTTTATTGTGGCCGTCTGCGAACACACAAAACGTACCAAAACCTAAACTAAAAAAAAACCAGGTCAAACGTTTAAACGATAAGTGTCATAGGTAGGATTGTTTTCATCTGAAATGATGAATTCATTGTTCAGCGCAGATCAAAGTACTGTGGAGATCTGGGTTAAGGTTAGGCGCTAAGTTTGTTTGTAAATCGCACTTAGGTATGCCACTGAATTAGTTAGATATAAACCCAATGACCTTTCGGAATGTTAGAGTCCAATAGACTGAAGGGGCAGCTCAGAAGTGGGCTTGTTTATTAATGAAATGCGCTAGGAAGACGCAAAGATTGCTTATAATTAGTATAGACATTTTAATAAGATGAGGTTGAAAAAATATGCAGAAAATTAGATGGTGATTATGATTATTGGAGAATCCTTCTAAATTTAATGTAACCACATGGAGCTGCATTGATTCATTACATATCAAATCAAATTTTATAAATTCAAAAAAAATGTGTTGAAAAAAAAGTAATGGCTGTTAAAACTTTAAATTAAAAATGAAAATAATACATTTTGAAGATAAACCTATATTCATACTCTAGATATTAGAATCTCTAATCGTGCACGATGATGTTAGGAAAATTAGGTGAAATAATTGCTCTGCATTTATGAATGTTTTAAAAATGATTTCATTAAAAAAAATATATTTGTGTGTGTCCGTAAACTATTGCATAAATTAAAGTAAATGAAACTGAAATCACTTTTATTACTTATAAAACATTTGTAATATCTATATATTTAAAATAATTTGTTCTGTCTTTAATAATTTGTATTAAAAGTTGCGTTGTTATTAGCAGGTTTTTTTAACGGTTAGTCATTTAAATAGTCTGACACATTATTATTGTGCACATATATAAATTACTTTCGACAAATATTTAAATACAAAGAGATTTTTTTTTATAGTAAATTATTATATTTCTCAAAATGTATCTCTGCGGTCGACTTTGTTTTAAAATTAACTCTCCGGGGGAGACTTTTATCTGGGAAAAACTTTATTTCGTGACACTTGCCCTGGGCGCGGTCGCTGGCTGCCTCCTCCCAGGAGTCATGCCAAATTCCCTTAGAGGGATTTTAAGGTTATCCTTCTACCGGTCATGTGGAACTCCGCGCGCTCTATGACCATCATTAAGCACGCCATTGAAGAGTATATTTGGGAGGCGATAGTCCAGCATACGCACTACATAACCCAGCGTACTTGTCACTGCATTAGGCTTGTGTGGATGCTGGGTATTCATGCCTTGACCATGATTTCTGTGTCCGGAACTTTTTTCTACCATTTTTTTGAAACTATTTCATAGGATTTGGGTATGAAAATGGTTCAGCAACCTTTAATGGCGTTGATATGCTGTCCATGTTTCACATATCATTTATTAAAGTAAGGAGCATTACTGCTCTGTATAATTTTAGTTTAGTATGGATGGTGATTCCTCTTCATTTCCAGACACTTTCATTCAATCAGCCACATGCCGCACTGGCTTGGAGATTTTCACATTCTCCTTATCACAATTTTGTCATTGTGAGACAATGTGCTGCAAAGGTATGTGAAGCGGCTTACTTCTTTGATTGTGTTGCCATGTCTGAATACTTTAGGCACACTATATGATTTAAATGGGCCAAGCTGGTGCAGAACGTCTTACGTCATTTTACTGATAGTGATTCCATAGTGTGAGCACGCACTGGATAATGTATCTACTTTTATTTTCTGGTGTGCTTCTGGGCCAGCATTGACAGTGCATTCGTCAGCACAAATAATGTACAGTATAGTGTCTAACTTGACCTTTGTTTTTGTTTAAGCCTCTAGAAATTTAAAAAGTGATCATCATTGCGATACGTAATGTTTAGTACAGTTATTGCTATCCCTGAAGGCCTCTGTAAACATGGCTCAGAACATGACACAAATAGTGTTGGAGTCACACACTAACCTTGCTTTACACCATTTTTGACAGGGTTGGCTTTAGAGGCCTTTCAATAGTCCAGGATCCTAGCCTGCATGCCATCATGGAACTGCCTTACATTAGATATAACTTTCTGGGGCAGCCATGCTTGGCCATTATACTCTACAGCCAATCTATACAAACTGTATCAAAGGCTTTGTCGGGTGTATGTAGATGGAGAAGGGGTCCATATTTGTTTTCTTTTTATTGCAGCTGTCTTTCTGCAAAACCAGGTCGATAGTTACACTTTCTTTCTGAAATCCGCATTGACTTTCTGTTTGTAGTCCTGGTCAAGATGTACATTAAGATGATTCTGGAGAATCCTGGCAAGTAATTTATAGTAATTATATTCCATGGTGATTTTTGAAAGCTTGACTGTTCACTTTTGGCTTACACAGTTGAACTATAGAAGCATCTTTGAAATTCTAGGGGTTTATTCCTGCTACATCAACAAGGAAATATGATTTGTATAATTGAGTCTGATCCCAGAGCCTTGCAACATAATAGAGGGTGTATAGCCGTTTGCACCTCATGAACTCATGAACTAACTAGGGTCATTCAGTGCAAATTGTATTGGTACTTGAAGAAGGTGACTTATTGCATCGTCGTTAATGATTAAATTGCTGTTTTGGACAGGCTGAAAACGTTCAGCCAAGAGCTCTAGATTCTTGTCTCTGTCAGTAATTAGTGTTATCCCAACCGCGCTGAGAAATGGTGAATAATTGTAGGATGTGGGTCAGTACACTTTCTTTAGGTCATTATATAGCCGCTTTATATTATGCCTCTCTGTATATTTTTGTATCTCGCCAGCCTTCTTGTTCAGCCATATGTCTCTCATCTAGCCAATGTTTTGTAGCATAGTTAAGCGTATAATGTTATATTAGTCCTTTAGAGATGAGTACCTGGTGTTGTTGAGGTGGGTTTTTAATTGATGTTTCTCTTTCAACACCTGCCTGATATTGTCACATTTGTCATTAAACCAGTCATGCTGCTTTCTGGTCACCAGTCTAAGAATGTTGGAGGTTGTGCTGTTAATTAACTCTCTAAAACTCCTTTAATACAGCCTCATCATTCGTTTTATTTGGCGTGGTGGATATTAGTTTGTCCTCCAGGGTAGACTCAAGAGTTCGTTTAGTACTGGCACAGTTTAGCTTTCTGACGTTTATTCGTTTTAGTAATTTCCTCCTCTGTGGTCTTCTTTTGGCTGGAATGGGATAATACGTTTAAGGATGATGAAACGTGGTTCTGTCCAGCATTTAGCACCACAGATAAATTCGGCTACGCGAACATCTTATATGTCTTTCTTCATTTTTAATAACGTAATCTCTTAGATGCTAGTGCTTAGAGTGAGGGTGCATCCACAAGGTCTTGTTTCTTTTTTAGGAAGACTAAATTATGTGTTTGTGAGCATTAAATCATGTTCGGCACACGTCTGAACCAACAAGAGACCATTACTGTTGAATTTCCCCACTCCTTGTTTTCCTATCACACCATCCCAGAGAGTGTCACCACAAACCACTCTTACACTATATTCGCCAAAGCGACAAGCTTGTCGGTAGAAATAATTTTGGCGATGATAGAATGAAGATCCTCGTAAATATTGATATCAGTTTGGCAGTCTTTGTTGGGGCATAGCAGCTGATAATGTTAAAATAATTTTTCCAAGTCAGAAAAGGCAGTTTCATCGTTATGATTCTGTCAATTATAACCTTTTTCAGGACCTCCCAATATTGTCTTCAACAGCTTAGCGAACACCAGATTCACGACGTTTATTTTTAAAGAAAAGCCCTAACGTAAAAGGTTTTTCTTTTCGATTTATGAAATAAATATCTTTGAGTTTTAAAAGAGATTGGTATTAGCAATTGAAACTTCGTTTTTTACATTAAGATTGCATACATTTAAGAATTACAACTTAAAATTAAATTGATTTCTTACAGTCTTTCACCCAAACTGGAAATATAACTTTTTCCATCTTCTTTGTGACGATGTCCTCCAGTTCACATGTGTATTCTCCGATGTCCTTACAGTCAACATTTCTTTTGACAAGTGAAAGTGACGTAGTATTTTCCTGCCACACTAGAGGCGATCCTCCATCCTGTGTTATTGTTAGTTTACTGGGTAAAGAGTATGTCTCAACAGTGCAGGTAAAATTGAAAGATGAGCCTCTGTCTTTTGTTACAAAATCACCTGAATAACTCACTCTACCATCCATATAGAATTCTTTGATAAACATCGAATCTGAAATTTTGAGTACAACATCATTTTATTTATAGACATTTAATAGGCGAGCTAATTTTTAGGTTTAAAAAACATCAACTTAAAAATGTTTAGCAATCAAATTTTATAAGCATTGTTTAACTACTCGTTCACATGGAACTGAGTAGCTGGTATGCACAAAAGGGTCTTGGCAAGGATTGACATTTTCTGATGTCGGTGTTCATTAGGTTTCAACAATTACATAATGTCAACGGATTCAGGAACTTTCATCTCCATTTTGTAATGCATTAATTCATCCGAAGAGGTGCCGTCTATTTATGTGTGAGTCAGACTCCATTGACTTAATACAATTTTAATTTGACTTGATAAGTAAGCGAAGTGTTCGAATCACAGTAAGCAACCGTTTTCTAACTATTGATACAATAACCATTTTCATCATTGTGAACATTCCCGCCAGTAAATAGTTTAAAACCACAACGTTTATGTAATCGTGTGGAAAATCGTTTATATTTATCAGTCGCCACTTTTTTGTTTACTTTTTTATTTACGGAAATTTTGTAACTGCTGGGTCCATTAATCTATTAAAAAATTGTGATAGTTTAAACATTTTAAAATCGATTAATAAATCATTAAATTGTTTATCCCTAATTATTTTACTTCAACATTTACATCTTTCTTTTTTGATATCGGGAGTTTCCCCGCATAACGATCATTGAATGAGAGACTACTTATCGCATTATATTTATACGAGAGCAATGCCCGTGCGATGCTACGGGTAGGCACAATGAAAATAACTTTATTTGGATTTGAGTTTCACATTCCCCTTAATAATGAGTGTAAACGTATCAGGAAATTAGGGTAGTGATAAATCAAACCCCTTCTTTATAAAAATCACGATATGTGTCTAGAAAATAGAAAGTATGATGAATTTAAATATTTCCCATCAATTTTGGTATGTCTGCTTTAATAACGCACGCTTTTCTCGATATACTTTACCAGAATAACAAAGGTCCTTAACAGTTACAAAAATCTAATGGGCACGGCTAAATTTCTTTTTCCATAAATCAAAAAATTAAAACAATATCTTTGATTCCTTTGGTTCTAGGGAAAAGCTCTTAAAATCACCCACTCCATTTTATAAGCTAAGTATGAAATTAGTTCAAGACGATTAGGATATTTTTTAGCATAGTAACAAAGCTATAAATTGGCAGATACTTGTTTCACTTAAATAACGGATTATTTTTCTTTGTATTTATATTCAAGCCTTTTTTCATTGTAGCTTTTTTAGCTTATAAAATGACATATAAGTTAGAGCTTAATATATAACATATATTATGTAGGCATTTGATTTTAAAACAGAATAGTTTTTAAAAAATCAGTCTGTATACAAAATTTTATCAACGTTGTATAATATTGCTCAAATAAAATCAAGTTGTTATGTCACAATATCAGTTGCTGTTAGTGTATTTTTTGCCAGAACAGGGGTAGGCACAATTTAAAAATAACTTTATTTTGTTTTGGGTCTCAAATTTCCCTTAAAATTGAATGTAAATGCATCATGAAATTAGGGTAGTGATAAATCAAAACACGTCTTATAAAATTCACGATATGTGTGTTGAGAAAATAGAAAGTATGATGAATTTAAATATTAACCATCAATTTTGGTATTTCTGCTTTAATAACGCATGCTTTTCTCTATATAATATACTCCTACAGAATATGAAAGGTACTTAACAGTTATAAAAATCTAATCGGCAAGGCTCAATTTATTTTCACATGAATAAAAAAAAATTAAAAATATATTTCCATATGATTCCTTTGGTTCTAGGAAAATGCTCTGAAAAACACCAATTCCATTGTATAGTTTAAGCATGAAATTATTTTAAGACGAATTAACTATTATTTGAGCCAGATAATATTTATTTGAATATGTATGCTTAGTGGAGGGTGGAAATATGGTTTACGGGTGTATGGTTCTTATTTTCTTTTCACACGAATATTAACATAAAAACAATGTTGTTGTTTTTTTTAATTCCTAGAGATTGATTTTCTAATAAATTATGTCATTTTGAAAGGGCTTTCCACTCTTTTCTTCTAGTATTAACAAAGCAATAAGTTGGCAGATACTTGTTCCACTAAAATAAAGGATTACTTTTCGTTGTATTTGTATTTAAGCCTTTTTTCGTTGTAGCATTTTTTAGCTTATAAAATTACATATTTGGTAATGGTCTTAATATATAACATATATTTGTAGGCATTTGATATTAAATCAGAATAATTTAAAAATAATTTTTTCAAGAAAGTGTATACAGCTTAATAGAAAACTGCCATGTAGTAAACAACATGATCTGCCTTTGAAATCAGTCTTTATACAAAAATTTATCCTCTTTGCATAATATTGCTGAAATAAAATCAAGCTGTTATGTCTAAATATCAGTGCCGTTAGTGTATTTTTTCGCTTGAGCACGCACTTTCTGAAGCTAGAACCTATATACGCTATGAGTGGTAATACCATACCCGCGATATGTCTTTACACTAAATATATGTATACCTTAAAGAACCGTACAGTTTATACCCAAAGTGTGTGCCACGCACTCATTGTTCTAGAAATGTAACTATTTTTTTAATGAATGTTTTAGTTTTGTAAGCTCTTAAATACCTTTCTTAGCAATGATTTTTTATGGGAAAAGCATATTATTTATGTGAATTTTGATGCTTAAGTAAGGTGTGCATGGGTTTTATTTGTTTTAAAGAAACATTTTGAATCGAAAGGTCTGGGCTTAAAATTTACCCTGCTGATTTAGTTTAATCTATGCAAAAAGTATAAAAATAGTTGCTAAGCTATAGTGTTTATGTCATCCAGGGTTGGGCGATATTATTGACTCTTACCCCACCAATAAATGGTTCATTTCAAAAGGTCATAAAGTTGTACTCAATATAAAAATAGCTGTTCCACTTATTAACCACACTCATTGGTCCGCATATAACTCCTATATATAATCCATTTTCGTCTATAACAGTACCGATTTTTTTTTCATTCCTTCTATTTCCTTGGGGAAGTTTATGGAGCAATCGTTCCAGAAAAAAAAATCGTGTAAACTATTTAAGCACCGAAGGAAAATAAATATCCCACCTAAGAATCATTGATAAATATAACTTACCTAGCATGTTTGACTTAATTTATGCAAAAAGAATATTAACAGTGGCTAAGCTATAGTGTTTGGTATCTGGTTTCACTCATGTGCTTTCTTTCTCTAATGCATTGAATACATTGTTAGTATTTGATTAGTATTTGATTATTTAGAACTAACTTGTAAAATGTCAAATACATTAAGTATTTAAATTATACATATAAAAGATATAAAGAAAAGTGGTAAAATGATACTGTGTATTTGATAATAAAGAAAATAATATAAAATAATAGTATATAAATATTGTTAAAATATTGCGCTAAAAAAACAATGACTATGGTTTGTAAACAAAAATGTTAGGTAGATTAACGTTGAACATAAATGTAGACATCTGGAGAAAGACCAAAGCAAATAACTTTTTCGAACGGCTGAATAAAATACATCTCGAAAATGCATAAAGGAAACAGTGTAAAGATGTAATTTTCAAACAAATATTAATTCTGTAATTTTTTACAAAAAAATTATACGTATTCTTGTTAGAGGCGCAACATTATCAGACATAAAAATAAACCGTTTCATCACATTTAGTTCACAACGTAAACACAAACACGCTCACTTTATTCACACACTTATACACACAAACATAAACACACAAACAGATAGTACCATTAAAAAAATCACATTTCATTGAAATAACCGCTACTCTTTTTTCTTTGTTTCCATTTCACAAATTAATATGAGCTCGAGCTATTACGTCAAGTCACAATATTTTATAGCGAGCAACGCCGTCTTGTTAATCTCGACACCAAAATGTTTATTATTTAATTTTCAATAATTTATTTTATTTTCGGGAGTTACCCCGCATAGCGAGCACCCACACACACGGCTCGGACGCGCTTAGGCGCAATATATATAGGGATTTTATTTGTTTGAACTGCGTGCATGACAATATGCGCATTTTAATATGCTTGAAAAAAAATATTGAAAGCGTACAGCTTAAATACATTTGTTAAATATTGAAAAAAAAACTTTTGGGACATCGCTCAAGTTCAGTGATTCTCAAAGTGGGTGTTAGCTATCCAAGGAGTTTTGGTGATGGGGGTAACGAATAAATGTAAGAGGTGGTGAATTGGTTCTCTAATCAATTTTTTGAGTCACGTTTGACAGGCATGAAATTTTTGCCTTTGCGCAGAGACGTCACTAGGTGGTGCGGACATCACCGGGTGACACCGAAATGTAAAATTTTACGATGCACTATTATATTTCAAAAAAAAATAAATAAAAAATAGACGACACACATTATTTACGTAGAAAAAAATGGAAATACAATGAAATATGATAAACGCGAAAACGTATTAATAAAAAAATTCAGGTAACATGAAATAATAAAATTATAATAAAACAAATTAGGGGAAAAAACAGCCGCACCGAAGTGATAATTTTAAGGCTTGACAGGAAAGAGGTGGTGTCTTTTGTTTTAAAGGAAATAAAGATAACTTGGCTTTGACATACCGACACCATTGAGTAGGCCGATGAGTCAATTTCCCCTCACTACTCCCTCCACCACAGGGGTGGGTGAATAAGATTTATCACCAAAAATCAAAAGAAGGGTTTTCTTAGATAATTGTTTAAATGAAAATTATGTATAAAATGTATTTGGGTTATTTTTTTTAATTTATTTTTATTAATTGAGTGGAAACATGCATATATATGTTAATATAGTGTACTCTATTAAACTGAATTTTGTTGAGTATAGGTACTTTTAAGTTCATTAGCCTTCATTAGCTCCAGAAGACCCACATATTCTCGTAAATGACGGATACACAACTTGATATACCCCATTCAGAACAAGAACACCATGTTTTAAAGTTGTATCATCTTTGTTCTACATGGAGCATCGTATTTTAAATGTCTTTATCTAAAAAAGACATCCTTAGTTTAAATATATATATATATAAAGGCATATCCTAATTTTGCCGCCATTACAAGCGAAACATTTGTTAGCTTTCATTTTTAAAATTATAATACAATTTGGTTTTGAATGTATCTACACTTTTCTAAAATAATTCACAATAAAATAAAAATTGGGTTATTACCTTTGCGAACCTCCATACAAAGAAAATCGTTTTTTTGGTTGCAGTAATCACTTTTAATAACAACAAAATCAGCTAAAACTAGGCACGTTTCTTCATTTTCATTAGATGACTTTTTTCTTCGAACTAGTGGTGATTTGTTGTTCAAGCTTTCGTTAGTCGCTGTCCATATACATTGTTTACTCTCCTTGAAACAGTTTGCTCCGATCCAAACTGAAAATTTAAAATGTAAAAAAGACCTTTTCTTAAACGTTTCTATATAAAACACATACATTGCAAATACATGGAAATATTTTTAAGTGAAGCAAATAAAATTGTTTAATGCTTTGTTTGAACAATTACAATATCTCTTAATGAACTACATTTATTATCGATTTTTATTGCAAACAATTGATTTTCTACTAATAATTATTTATTTTTCAAAAGTTATCAAATAAAAATGAAGTAATATTTTTGCAAGAGAAAAATAATTTATTATTTAAACCTGTTGAAGACAATGAAAGGTTTGCCATTATTTCTATTATTTGGTCTTTGAATTTGATAGTGGCAAGTGCAGTTCCGTCCATTTCACAAGCATTCTGGAATAAATAACATATTTCTTAAATTTTTGACATTAGTGAATAATGTCTTAAATTAATTCTTTTTATTCTAAATATTCAATGCTCCTGGAATTTATCTTGAGACAAGCTCAAAAAATATTGTATGTATTTATTTTATTATATAACTTTATAAGTTAGTCATATTTTTTCATAATTAAAATAATCGACCCAAAATATTAAAAACATTGACATGAATACATATTTTAAACAATAAGCACCAGAAACAAACTGTTCTAAAATATAATATTAAACTATAATTACATTTTTTTACTATTTTAATTTGTATCAAATGAGTCTGAAATGAGGTATGGTTAGACTTTAATGAAATTATTTACAATGACTATTTTTCAAAATAAGTATATGATTTTATATAACATTTAATAATTTTCAAAATATTAAGAAAGAACAAACTATTTATTTTTAACCAATTTAATTCTAAAATGTATTCATTGAAGCACGATTCAATTATTAACTTAATGTTTCGTTAAACTCACCTATTAAGTTTATAGTACTTATTTTATTAAGTAGTAAAATGAATTTGATCATATGTTTGTGTTTTTAAAAATTTACTTTGTCTGCTTAATTTTACTAAAATTATGATGACTATTAATCAACTTAATAATAAATTACTCCTAGAACGAACATGGAAATGTAATATATTATATTTGTTAAGACGCAATTTTAAATGTATATATATATAATCAACGTAAATAAATAATTTGGCCAAATTAGACACCATGAACATTCATCTTACCTTAGCATCCCACCAGGTTTTTTTATGTAAGTAAATTGTAAAACATGTGCCATCCAGCCAGTGTTGATTTTTTTCGAGACAATTGTCTGCATAAATAATGCCATTTGAAATTTAAAAAAAATAAAAAAATTATTGTTTAAAATGAAAGTTTTGATTGTTCATTTTTTATCAATGGAAATAGTTACTAAAATTATCTTACATGCAATTGTATACACACAAAAAACGAATTTAGTGTTAATAAATAGCGAATAAAATCCCAATTAATTATTTTAAGACAGCACATTTATTAACGTTTACAACTTGAAAATAAACCCGCATTTGTTAGGGTTTTAAAAACATTTTAACAAAATAAAAACGAAAAATGAAATTTTATAAATAGCTTGTTTAACAAGCAAACAAGTAAAACAATGGTGGAATCAATCTATTTAAATAAAATAAAAAAACTCGTGATATTGGGCACTTAGTCTTTCAAATAGAACTCGCGACTTCCATTAGAATGAAAAGTATCAGCATATCCGATAGTAAGTTAATGGTCAGAGACGTCTTTAAATCTTAGAAAGTCATTTGGACAAACTGTGAACTGTGATCTCGCATACAGTTGTTTCAAGATATCTAATGTAGTTCCAAGTAGATAAAAGACGTCTTCTTTTATTGTTATAATAAATGTCCCCAGATTTTGAGAGTAGGCCCGTACCCTGTCAACGACAGAAGTATTAACTCGCATTAGGCTCCATAGCATTTTGTTTTTCTTTTTTGTTATAGTTACTTATTTTTTACCTTGATTTCAACGTTAGATTTATATTTTTGTCTAGCATGGACAGTTCTCTCAATCTTAAAACCCATGCTGCGCGCACAAACATTTTAATTCCGTAATATTATGTTTTATAGTCGTTTTTAGAGTCTTTTCTTATTCATTCTGAGAGTTTAAAATAACATTTTTAAGTATAACCAATTAGTTTATTTTAGATCGGTGTTTGCAATATTGACTTTTACATACCAAAGTACACCATAGAGCCACACAATAAATATCACGTTATTTCTAAATGGACCCTACATTCTAATCTTCTAACATTACATAAACCATCTTGAAACGAAAGGAGAAAATGTCGTAGGCAAGGCCAATCGTTTTGCTATAGCCATGACACAGCCGAGTAAACAATAAATTTTAAAAAAAACAGTTAATTTATTACCTACACATGTCAGGTATTCTACATAATGCAATAGGCATAATATTTTAACCTGGATTTCACAAATTGCCTGTTATATATATTTATAAATTATAAAATGTGTCCATTTTGAATAAATATTTTTTTAGCAATACGACCATTTAAAAAAAAATGTTTATTGATGCGTTTTCATAACAATCATTAAATAATGAGTATGTTACAGATGCTTGTTTACCTTTAATTAATTTGTAATACAAAAACGAACAATAATTTCAGATTTTAAAGAGCACTGTATTCTAAGTTAAAACTTGGATAGTTGCACTTTCATTTTTCATTACTCTAAACGTTTAAAAACTATGATCGTGCATACAATTTTGTGTTTACCAGTGAAGGCAATGTTTAATAATAACACGAGATTTGCGTGCTGTTTAGGATTATTTCGAATGTGTTATGGTAGGAAATTTAATTGTTTTGTAATGTTCTTAGGTAAAGATCGTTCGCCGAAGCTTTTAGCGCTTTTCTTTTTCTTATAAGCAGTAAGAATATGTGTGTCTTCAGAAGTGTGCTGGTGACGAGAGGATGAGTAAACATTTAGAAATTCAGTAAGCTATAAAGTACATGTGTTGAAAAAAAGTATAGCGGAGAACGTAAATATCGTATGTATATGGTATGGCATCCGTCCGCCCACAAGGAACGATCGCGTTGACTTATGCTCCTCTTCCCTTCACCTTTCTCCTGGCTCTGCTCTCTTCAATAATAATTGTGAGGTTGGCTTCCGCAGCTTGAGTGCCCTCATCACCCTAGACCACCAGAGATTGCACTCCACAGTAATTGCCCCCCACGTTTCATGGTCGAAGCGCGCTAGTAGCATGTATTTTTTGCAGACGTCATTTATGGCGCAGACAGGGCTGACCTCTTTTGATCAGACCGCTTTTCAGCTCACCGTAAAGCAGGGCTCTGGGAATACGCACAGAGCCCATCCTGTGGACATGGCCCTAACACCACAGGCACCTCTCGCTTGGGATTGAGAGCATACATAAAATATAGCTCCTCCTGAATACCTCTACATTTGTGATTTTATCTTTCCACTTGATGTGTAGGATCATACTTAAGCATTGCAAGTGGAAACTGTTGAACCACTTTATTTGCTTAGCATAGGTCATCCAGAACTCCCAGCCATAAAGTAATGTGCTGACCACGAAGACCTGATACACAGTGATTTTCGTGCTATCAGTGAGCTGCACATTGTTACAAACTCTTTGATTTAGGCTTGCCATTAATGATGCGGCCTTACCGATTTTGGGTTCTATTTCATTTTCCTAGGAGAGCGTGTTTGTGATGTTACTGCCAATGTAGGTGTAATCCTCGACAACATCCAATGTGTTTCCCTCATCGGAGATTGCAGCATGTGCATCGTCTCATAATAATGGTCTTTTTGGGGCTTATCGATTGACCGAATCCCTTGCAATTGTAGCCGTGACAGAACTAATTGATACAAAATGGCTCCACCTTACTGACACTATATACAACACCTCTCTTGTCGTAGACAAAGACAAAGAGAAAAGTCACTTTGACCTAAATAGCTCCCCAAGGACCGGGCACACTGCAATGTCTCAGAAATTCCAGAAGCACAGCCCGTAAAACTGCAAGTTCTTTGCACCAAGACGTATTTGGATTACCTCTTTAAAAAAATATTCAATCTGCTGTCGATCAGAGATATGTAAAATAAAAAATTACGAACGCATAAAAAGGCCAATGGACCAACAATCTCAAAGTCAGCTACCGTCAAGTCAAAGACAGGCGAGGTCATCACAGAAGTAGACATGCAGATGCAGTGTTGGACTAAGTACCACCTGGAACTCAATGCATCACAGAATGTCTTATTTGACTCTGTTCTAGAGAGAATCCCAGATTAACCAGTATTGGATCAGCTTCATGCACAACCCTTAGTAAGGCCATTGATCATCTTAGTAATGGGAAGGCTCCAGATATCAAGGGCATTCTTGCAGAAATCCTCAAGTATGGTAAGCAAGCACTACTGATGCCTTTGCACGAGCTCATATGCGCTTGTTGGGAAGACGATAACATCCCACAGGATATGCGAGATGCCAAAATAGCCACGATCTACAAAAAAAAGTGAATACAGAGATTTTAACAACTATCGAGGCATATCTCTTGGGTCTTTTGGAAAAAGCCTTTGTCAGAGTGTTCCTTGTACGCCTGCAAATTCTGGCACAAAACGTCGACCCAAAATCTCAATGTGGTTTTGCGGCTCGTCGATCAACCATGGATTTTATATTCTCACTCTGCCAGCTGCAAGATACATGTTGGGAGCAAGAGAAAGTCCTCTTCAATGTCTACATAGATTCAACAATGGTATTTGACCTGGTCAGCCACCCATCGAAAATAACAATATCGTATATTATTTTCTTTTTGTTATATCATTTATTATTATTATTTTTTATTTTTTTTTATTTTTTGTAAGTTCAATTTTTAATGTACATTGCAATCGTATTTACTTATAACCTCTGTCTAAAATAGACACTAGTGCTCCAAATCTATTTTTAGAAAATATTAAATTGTAGAAGGTACTCTAAATTATAGAGAACCAAAGACAATGCTGGTCATAAAATCTAAATTTTATTTTTAGAAATAAAAAAAAATTACAAACCAATTAAGGATATGATGGAATATAATATAATTTTAAAATAAAATATTTTTTTTTAATGTCTTTTTTAAAAAAATTTTTTACTAGAACTATTTTTATTTCTAAATATAAAGATATTAAATTTAAGAAAAAAAAGTTACTTTTTAAAATTTATTTAAAATTTTTAAAAAAATAAAGATACCGTAGTAAGTAGAGCAAATCTGATTGTTAGTAATTTATTCAAGTGTTTAAATGTAATCTTTTCAACAACACAAACCTTCTCCAATGTTCATACAGACATAGAAAAATTTCTTTTTACAATCAGAAGGACTAAAATATAATTCATCAACATCTCTGATTGTGCTGACACATCCATCTCCTGGCTCCCTTAGGCCATCAAAAAAAATATATGTTTCATTGTTTGCAATCCACACAAACTCTCCTTCTCTCGCTTCATTTGCACCGACCCAGACTGGTAAAAAATAAAAAATTAATAAAATTATTTGTAAGATTGTCATATTTGTTTAGTCTTTTGCTGCCATGTACAAAGCAATTGCAATTTCAATAATCCAAATTAATAATAAGGGTTTTATTTTCATGGTAGTAGATATTTCTATTGTCCTGTTCAAAAACTCGTTACTCTTATATGCATGCATATTTTAAAAGAATTTTAAACAAATGATTTTGCAGGTAAAAAAAATTATATATATACATTTATATATATATTAATAAATTAACCATATCTTACTTGTATTTGGAAATTTTAAAAAATTTAACTCATTCCATGCCATTTGTAGGTGCAGTCGTGAATTCAACATAGCTAAGACCTCTCCATTATTTTTGCAGTGCTCCTTTTTCAATATTTCAAAGATAGAAAAAGTGTAAGATCCACGTTAAAATTTTCCATCCATCCATCGATCCATCCACCCATCCATCCATCCATCCATCCATCCATCCATCCATCCATCCATCCATCCATCAATCCACCCATCCATCCATCCATCTATCCATCCACCCATCCATCCATCCATCCATACATCCATCAATCCATTCATCCATCCATCAATCCATCCATCCATACTGCCATCCATCCATCCATCCTGCCATCCATCCATCCATCCACCCACCCAACCACCCACCCATCAATCCATCAATCCATCCACCCATCAATCCATCCATATATCCTACCATCCATCCATCCATCCATCCATCCATCCATCCATCCATCCGTCCATCCGTCCGTCCGTCCATCAGTCAATCCGTCCGTCCGTCCGTCCATCCGTCCGTACATCCGTCCATCCGTCCGTCCATCCGTCCATACTTCCATCCGTCCATCCATCCATCCATCCATCCTGCCATCCATCCATCCATCCATCCATCCATACACCCACGCACCCACCCACCCATCCATCCATCTACCCATCCATCAATCCATCCATCATTCAATCCATCAATCCATCCATCCATCCATCCATCCATCCAACCATCCAACCATCCATCCATCCATCAATCCATCCATCCGTCCATCCATCCATACATCCATCCTGCCATCCCTCCATCCATCCTGCCATCCATCTATCCATCCACCCACCCTGCCACCTTACCACCCAACCACCCACCCCCCATCCATCAATCCATCCACCCATCCATCCATCCATCCTGCCATCCATCCATTTATCCTGCCATCCATCCATCCATCCTGCAATCCATCCCTACATCCATCCATCCGTCCATCCGTCCGTCCGTCCGTCCATCCATCCGTCCATACATCCATCCATCCATCCATCCATCCAACCATCCATCCATCCATTCATCCATCCATCAATCCATCCATACATCCTGCCATCCATCCATCCATCCAGCCATCCATCCATCCATCCACCCACCCACCCACGCAACCACCCACGCATCCATCCATCCATCCATCCATCCATCCATCCATCCTGCCATCCATCCATTCTGCCATCCATCCATTCTGCCATCCATCCATCCATCCATCCATTTATCCATCCGTCCGTCCATCCGTCCATCCGTACGTCCGTCCATCCGTCCATCCACCCGTCCATCCATCCGTCTATCCATCCATCCATCCGTCCATCCATCCATCCATCCATCCATCCATCCATCCATCCTGCAATCCATCCATCCATCCATCCAACCATCCATCCACCCACCCACCACCCAACCACCCACCCAACCACCCACCCAACCACCCACCCATCCACCCATCCATCCATTCATCCATCCTGCCATCCATCCATCCATCTATCAATCAATCCATCCATCCATTGATCCATCCATCCTGACCTTCCATCCATCCATCCATCCTCCCATCCATCCATCCTGCCACCCATCCATCCTGCAATCCATCCATCCTGCCATCCATCCATCCATCCATCCATCCGTCCGTCCGTCCATCCGTCCATCCGTCCGTCCGTCCTTCCGTCCGTCGGTCCATCCGTCCATCCGTCCATCCATCCATCCATCCATCCATCCATCCATCCATCCATCCATCCTGCCATCCATCCATCCATCCATCATTCCATCCATCCATCCATCCACCCACCCATCCACCCATCCACCCATCCACCCATCCATCCATCCATCCATCCACCCATCCATCCATCCATCCATCCTGCCATCCATCCATCCACCCATCCATCCATCCATCCTGCCTTCCATCCATCCTGCCATTCATCCATCCATCCATCCTTCCATCCGTCCATCCGTCCATCCATCCATCCATCCATCCATCCATCTATCTATCTAATCTAATCTATTTATAAAGCTATATATATATCCATTCATTATTGGTCTGTCCGTAATATGTCCATCTCTCCGTCTGTATATTTTAGAAGTTTTAATATCAGTCATACATTACAATTGTCTAGTGAAATCAGGAGGCTATGTGTTACCTTAAGAGATGAAATGCACACAAATAATACTTGATTGATCTTTCTTTTTTTTAAAACTGATCAGAATTCATTAATATTCTGATATATTTTCTAAATACGTTCACAATTGTTTTGTTAAGTTAATAAATACAAATAATAAAATACTAAAAAACCGAAAAATATTATTTTAACTTTTGTATTAATGTGATATAACAAAATGAAACGATAGAGCATGAATCCCCCCACCCTAAAATATAAGTACATAGAAAACTTATTGTCAAATAGAATAAGATTTGATTTTTTAAAAAAATTAATAAATAAAAGTGTTAAACTTAACATAAAACAATGAAACCATTAGTGTTAATGAGACCAAAACTAACAAGAGTCAACTCATATTATGTTTCTAAATGTATAGCCTCAGGCGACGAGTAAGTTTAAATTAACTTAAATATAATAGAAGACATATAGATGAGAGACGTATACATATACTTCAACCTAACTAACATAATCAAAGCTACTGATCCAGACCAATCACAGTTCTGGTACTAAAATAAAAAAGTAAAGAATCCCCTTTTATTAGAGTATGTTTTTAAACCTCACTAAACCAGGTTAAAAGACCTAGAATTTGAAGAAAATAGCTGATTTTGTCCCTTATTACAAAAAGATATAAAACAGAACCTCTGTAATTATATAATTTTTCGACTAACATTTTTTTGGATGTAAATCAGTTAAACACAAAATAAAATGTATAACTTTTAAAAAAAATGTCTTATATCCTTACCAACACAGCTTTGGAACTTACAGATGACGTGAAACATAGATTATTGATCTACTAGACGAGTTTTAAATTTAAAAAAATACATACTTATATTCATTAACTAGAAAAATACCAGCTCTTCGCAGCGGTAAATTATGATTTCAGTTAGCTTTGCAAACCGACGTAACACTAGTTCAGAACACCAATTGATTTCAATCTGGATTATGATGGATATACTACATATATTAACTTCACATTCTTGTCTTTCCGTCTATCGAGGTCCCAAAGAAAAAAATATTAAAAAATGACACACTTCAAGTTATCCTATCAAGCTGACAATTTAAATATTTTTTTCGTCTGTTACCATTGCGGGAGGGTTCTCATCAACTTCGCAAAGTTTCATTCTCCTATATACACGGAAAGTTGGAGATTTAATGATGAGTCTGTTTTATACAGCTCATAAAAGTAAAAAGCTACATTTGGGCCCCCGCCCCTTGTTAGTGATAAATTAATTCTAATTTAGCATGTTAATATCTACTCAACAACTTCCCAAAGTTTCATGCTTCTACCTACTTCGGAGATCGGATAATTAGTGTTGAGTCAGTTGTTATATAAGACGTTTAGACCCATGGATGGTTCAACCACCGATGAAATAAACAAATGTTGTACAATGCATTTTGAAAAATAAAAGTTGTGAGACATCATTCTTGTTATTATTATCGTTGGTACAAGATGATGACACAGTCAGTAGTAACCACGGCGTACACGGAAGTGGACATTTAACTGGTCTGTGCTATCATGAACACATTGGAGGTCGGACATTTCGACCAAGGACTGTTTGACCCTGTATATTCGACCACATGACGTTTCGGCCCCAATACGTTTAGACCCATGGATGGTTCCACCACTGATGAAATAAACAAATTTTGTAGTATGAATTTTGAAAAAAAACGAAACAAAAAACATGACCATTAGTCATAGTTTAATGTATATCTAGTTAGCTAGTGATAGTTTATTAATATCATAATGTGACACGTAAGACTGTGATTACTTGGATTGGGGTGGAGTGATCAAGAGAAGTCTAGCGAGACCAGGGACTGGATGTTAGCGGGAAAATTTCACATTATAGCATGTTATAAGCACAAGGGCTAGACTAGGTGACGACCACAGGACACTGTGCGTTGGAAAGAGTGATGGGAAAGGATAAATAATGGGAGAGAGGGCAAAATATGTAGGTACGTTATAAAACCGACTATCTGACCACATTAAATTTGTATTGTTTGATTACCGACTCTTTTAAAAGACGAACATTAGTACTTTAACAGAAGTTGCTAGAAAAAATTACGTATGTGATAACGTTAAAATGGAATCTACTGTAAACCACGCATTTATTACAATCATGAATTCGATTTAAAGTTAAATGGTGTCTGTGTATATACACTTTTCAATCGTAATATCATGGCTTAAAGGTTAAAAATATAAATTTCTTATTGTTTTTCATTGTTAATATTATAATAATATTAAACTACTTTATTTGTATATCCTATATAATTGAAAGGCAATTTTCTGTCCGGTCATCGATAGAGATTGGTCCCTCAAACTCCAACAGACTCCTAAAGTCAATCACTAGCTGAGAACAATCAAATCTTATTTACAAATTGAACGACGTTCAAAACGATTTATATTTGGTGCAGTTTTTTTTCAAAGAGTTTATTTTTGAGCGGTGCGTGTTGGGATTTTTTGTCAAAAACTTTTTTGTACGGGTTATTATATTTCTGGACAGACCGCAGTGTGGGGGGGAGGGAGGTAGGGTCTCTGGACAGACCGGTGTTGTGGGGGAAGGTAGGGTCTCAGGACAGACTAGCGGTGTTGGGGTGAGATTGGTTCTCTAGACAGACGGGGTTGGGTAATGTTGTTATAACTATAATGTATAGTATTTTTTAAATCCGTTATATTAACTTTGAAATCTTGTCGTCATCTCTCTCTCTCTGGCTGTCTGTCGTTTGCGGGCGGGCGGAAAAACAAAAGTCAAAAATGACACATATCCCATGATGCGATCGAGATGAAATTTTCACATAGACTCGTGTCCCCTAAAAATGCATCGTAACAAAATTTCAGATCGATCGAACGTACCGTAATTAAATTATTGCATTTTTAGTTTATCTCTATATTAATATATGTTATTCAATCTCACAGTTTGTTTTTGTTCGCCTTCCAAGTGCCACTTAAGTCGTTCACGCCAGTCATCGATGTCCACACCCCTTCCCCCCTTCACCTGGCTTTAAAACCAGGGGAGGTCTGTCGGTTTCAGTATGTAAATGTTTGTCGCGTTTGAACATAATCAATACTTAGAGTTATGTCTCATATATAAGGGATTCATAGTCAAAAACTATGTTTTTACCGGGTTGTTTAAATGACGTGATAAACATGTATTGCCTGTCGAGAGGGCGATACTCGCGACAAACAGCGATGTGGAAGGGAGTTAGGGTCTCTGGAAAGACCGCGGTGTGGGAGAGGTCTTAACGGACTGCGGTGTTGGGGGGGGGGAGGTAGGGTCTCTGGTCAGATGGGGTTGGGTAAGGTTGTGATGTCCTACCATGAACTTCACAGGTCAACCTAAACTAATTCCCATTCCTGGGCGAGCTTTGTTGCTAGTCAAAAGTATTTTGTTTAAATTATAAATAAATAAAATAAAAAATAACTTTAAAAAACAAATTTAATAAATAATTGTTCGATTTGTAAACGACATGGAACCGAAAACACCATGAATGGCTTGACTCCTTATACCAAGTTTACCTCTAAATGAACATTTTATTAGAGGAGATCTTACCCGGATTCGTACCTGCCATTTTTGTGAAGAAAAACAAACAAAAAAACATAGATTTATATTGCAAACTTTGTCGCTTGGCCCTTATGACAAAATTAACATTGTTAGTAAAATAATAACATATACAATTTTACACATTTTTCTTCTTCTTGGAGACATAGTTTCACAGGAAAAGTGACAATGTGTGCTGATATCTCTCCACCCAGCTACCACTTTGTGGCGGATAAATGAACATGTCTTGTTATTTGTTCATAATTGCGCATATTTTTCTTTAATATTCAGAATATTAAATCATCTCTTGTTAAGATGTATAGAAAACAGTTTTGTCTAAAGCGCGTTGAGCCCTGCTATACGTTTGCTATAAGCCTATGTAAATGGAAAATATTTTATTAAATCTAAATCATACTCTAAAATATTTACTAGAAACAATTCTAAACCACAAGAAGTAAAATACATTACTGTACAAAATTAAAAACTTACAAGAACAACACCATAAAAACACCAGATGATAGAAAAACAAAGACCAAAGAAGAGATAAATACAAAATTCAATTCATTATCACTTGGACATGTAAGACAAATATGATGCAATAGAGACCTCAGATGTCCAGACGTAAAGAAATAAATAATTCTTTTTTTTTCGTATGCAAGAATGAACATGTATACATTTTCTTTATTTACGCATTGAATTCGGGCATGGCATATGTTGCCTGATCGAACAATAAAAACTATCAACATTTAAATTTCTAATTTAAAAGAGATAATACATGGAAACTTGTATAACGAAATATTCTCATAAACAGAAGTAGTGTTTAATAAAGAAATAAGTTAAGAAACAATAACATCTATGTAATACATATTTCATTTTTACTTCACATAATAATTAAGCAAAAAATCTTTATTGTAAGTCCCACGATTCCGTTGTGAAATTAAATCCAGTTATACAATTCAAACTTTTCAGATAGTTGACTCAAATACGCGGCCGCATGCAGCCGAACAAAAATATTTTTGTTTTCGTCCATTATGCTTAAACAAATATACTATCCTTTAAATTTAGACAAATGTAGTTTGCACTCATGTTAATTATTACGAAAGCAGTAATAATGATAGTCAACATCGACATAAAATCTTGTGTGTGTATATTTTAAGTCGTGATTCTATTTGTGATAACTAGTACGATGAGTTTAGATATATGAATTATATTTTGTTTACAAGGTTAATTTATCTTGCAAATGAGGGTGGCCCTTGACACATCACTTACATGATACATGGCATATTACTTCAGACCGTTGTATAAAATAATTTTAGAAATTAATTGCATTTCCTAACCTTTGCATCATACCATGACATTGGACGTTCGACGTGTTTAAAACAATTTCCAAAGACTTCAAACCCATCACACCATTTATAGCAATCATCTGCAATAAACGATTTATCAAAATTAAATTCAAATTTTATAATTTCATTAAAATATGTAATAAGTCGCAATTTGTAAAATACCAACAATGGTTTTAGTGGATTTTGTATAGAACAGTTGCTATTCGTGATTTTTTTTTAATGGCAAAACTCATTTTGCTACACCTGCTTGCATGATTTTCCAATTTACGAAAAATAAATTACCTTAAAATGTATTAGCTATGATTGCTAAAGACAATCTTTTTGTAATGCCTCCTTGAATTAATTTAAAATTTTTGTTTGACATACTTTCTTTGTTTACGCACTTAAAAATTGTTAATCAATGTTTTGTCTCTTAAAGTGCTAAACGAAAATAAAAAAGATGTTCTTCTTTATCAGTAACTTAAATTTTCTTTGTACCATGTCTATTCATTTTATCATCCTCTAATTTTAAATATCACCGCAGCTACTTCTATACACAATATTATGAAACGTTTTGGTATTTATTACCCTAACATTTATTCCATTTTTTTAATATCGTCTATTGCTTTTTTTAAAAAATATTAATATAAGCACCAAAACTCTAAAACAAAATAGTATCTATATAAATGATACATTCATGTCAAATATGCATAAAATGATGGTAAATTATTTTTTAAATTAAAATTTAAAAAATCAAATTTATTAATTTAGAATTTCTAACCAAGGTCAATAAGGAAGGTTGTTATTAATACCAAGATATTCACGACACGTTTTAACATTTTTGTCTTTACTTTATATTCTTGTAATTAGTGCTTCATGCTGTTGAAAGAAAATTAATTCATACTTTTATAGCAATTATTATTCATTCTCAAACTAAAATGTGTGACATCAAATGTATACTTGATTTTTAAATATAAAAAGAAAAAAAAATGTAAACTTGTGTTATAATAACTTTAAAAACAAAACACTTACAAAGTAAATGAAAGTCTTTAAAAGACATATTGTATTTTATTGACACATTGAAACATGATGAATCATTAAAACCTGGAACACTGGAGAAAAGAAGAAAAAAGCAAGTTTTAATAATAAATACGGAAATTAATTTTAACTTGGAAATACAACACAAAAGATAATCTAATACAACCTTCAGAAAGACTTAGGGATAATTTAAAAACGTTTCTTATTCCATATGGAATTTAAAAAAAACATACAAATTATCGTTCTCTTCGTTCGGAATTCGGATACTAGCAAAACCAACACTCCATCAACATTTTAAAAATTAAAAAAGTGCAAGACCATGGATAAGCTTATGATGAACACATCGTATGTATGTTAGGAGTGTCTGTAAAGGATGATATAAGATAATGTTTTCAAACGTAAATAATTCAATCTGAACGCAATCACGTTATTTCAAATACCCTTTTCATAAATACACTAAATCAGTCAATGCGTACACGTAAATTAAAAACATGTCGATCCACAATCGTATACTCCCTATATATGGGATCACAATTTGTTCATCTAAATATTTGTTGCTAATATATTATCTTCTCTCCATTATATTAGTCATGTATCAGGTTTAAAATGGTTATTTAAGACGCTCTCCTTTGTAGGTCACGCAACAGGAAATAATCTGACGTGAAAAATCAGCACTGAGATTGAAAGTCTATTAGAAAGAAAAAAAACTTGGTAAATTCGGAGTTGACTTTCCCCACATTCAAGGCCGCCATCTTTGTTGCTATGCAAACGTGACACGAAAATTGAAAATTCAACTATTAAAATTATAAAACTAAACCTTACCTTAACCCTAAATTCATAATTATATCTATACCTAACCCCAAACCTAAACTAACCAATAAAATTTATAAAACTAAACCTAAATAACGCAGGAAGACAACGCAGAATTAATTGTTTTTAACTCATTTGGGAACGTATAATCCGATTAACCCGAAAACTTGATTACTGTCACTAGCAGATATATAAGAGTGTTTTTAATTATTGCCGCTGAACAATTGAGCCTGACACCCCTGGTCTATGTCCAAAGTGACCTAGGTTACAACCAGTGAGTCACAGGAATTTCATTAGGGACTTGTACAGTGATCTACGTTGTTGCCATGAGACTTTGTAGTTTTGTCACCTTGTAGATTTGTCACAATTTTGTTTTGTCACTTTGTCGTTTTATCTCCTTGTCGTTCAGTCACCTTGTCGTTTTGTCTCTTGTCGTTAGTGTCTTTTATCATTGTGTTACAGTAAATTATCGTTTCGCAGATCAGGTCACCACCTTTGTTCAGTGTCCTTCTACTACATACATGAAACATTATCTAAAAACTACATCTTCATCAAAGTGGAAAAGTCGAAGAAATGTCCTACAATACATAGAGCATCAAGGTCATAAAATGTGTTGAGGCAAAACAAAAGATACTAGAGTGAAGAATGGTATCACACCAGAACTGAGTTTGACGAGGTTCTCTTTTACTGGATGCCCTGTTTATGTGCCAGCAAACACTCAGTCAAAAAGACATTGATTTCTTGTGCACCTAACTAAGTTGTATCTTCTCTTAAATTCCATTAAACATGTGCACACATTAAGTCTTTCCTTTGTAGTTAAATCATTTAATTCTAAATTCAATGTATTTACTCATCATACATCGCTGACGTGGATAAGCAATCGTTATTCCTTATTTCATTTTTGCATGCCCCAAATATAAAGAAAAATATACATTAATTAAATAATTATTATTCAAATTAGAAAATAATTTGAGATCTTAAATAGCATATCCCAGTGAGCAAATTGTTTCTACTTACTAAAAAACTAAGCGACGTTCACCAGACAAAAAGAAGTTAACTTTTTAGTAGCAGATGAAATGATTTTAATTAATATTTATTTTATCCAAAGTGTATCAGAGATCTTTGGTGAGCAATGACAGCATATCATGAATGACACTAACACAATCAATCTCATTACAGCACTTCAGTTAATTATTTAGATTTAACTTTGTATTTTAGACCTTTGCAACACACAATTTACTAGTATTGCACAAAAAGATCAGCTCCTGGATATTAGTTTGTGTGTTATAATATTAACTAGTGCATTACCCGTCAAAAATGAAGGAAGCTTTCAAAATAAATACATTTCAGCTGAAATCTAATTATTTTGAAAAAAATACACATCATAATAAAAAAAATTATATAATACAGAAGTTTCATTTATTTTATTTATTTTAATGTAATTCATTTATTTTCATATTGAACAATTGTATGCGAAATGTTCAAAAGAGTTATTTTTGGTGCAATAATTTGGTGCGCTGCTTTCTAAAACTAGTAGCGTCACGGAAAGACAGACGGGACAGACAGAAGTGAAATACATTGCACATTATGTAAAATGACAATTTTGATTTAAGAATAAAGTGGAAAATAAACTAAAGGTAGAGCTCCCCGGGCCTTACAGACAAAACAAACTTTGCCAATAAATGAGATTAATAAGAAGGATTTAGATAACAGCCGTATCCGGTCCCAAGCCCCGATGAGAGAGAAGGAGGGTAGTGCGAAGGGCTAGCATGCCTGCCCGTAAAAAAATAACAACCTTGCTACAAAAACATGAAAAACTATTTTTTTTTAAAGTGGAACTCGGACCTTGTAGATGATGGGTCACTTAACACAGAGCTGATGAAGCTGGATGACTAAATCCAACTGGAGACAAACTGGCAGACAACCATCCTCTCCACTAGGACCACCACCATTTTAGGAACATGGAACGTAAGGACCATGTTTGAAGTTGGAAAAACTGCCCAAATTGCTGCCGAAATGCAACGGTACAAGCTAGCCATTTTAGGGATAAGTTAGTCCCGATGGACTGGCTCTGGCTAGATGAAACTCAGGACAGGAGAACTGCTACTATATTCAGGCAATGAAGAAGAAAATGCAGCTCACATCCAAAGATAAACACTAATGCATTACAAAACTCCTCAGGACGCCCTTATAGAGTCGGAGGCCGATGGTCCCAGGATAATCACTGCACGATTTAGGACCAAACAGCAAGAATTCAATGTCGATTTTCTTCAGGTACACGCTCCTAACAACAACAGAAAAGAAGATGACAAATAGGACTTCTACAACATATTGAAGACCCTTATCAAAAGTGTCCTAGGAGAAATGTGATTATGCTAATGAGCAACCTAACTGCAAAAATAGACAGCAACAATACTAGATATAAAGAATGCATGGGAACACACTGCCTCAGAGAGATGAACGATAATGGTGAAAGGCTAGCACATCTATGTGCTTCAGATGGACTGGACTTCGGTGGAAGCCTCTTCATCCATAGAAATATCCACAAGGAAACATGGATATCACCAGATATGTTCACGGCTAACCAAATCGACCATATCTGTATCTGCAAAAGGGTTTTTAAGATATCTCTAAGATGTTAGGGTAAAAAATGGGACAAATGAAGCCTCAGACCATCATCTAGTATAGCCAAAATAGGGCCCAAATTAAAAAAGAAATAATTGGAGAAATGAGGAAAGCAAGTGCCAACGTTTAAACATTACTCTTTTGAAAGTGGAACCAACACGTAATGAGTTCAACTTATCCAACAAATTCCAGATCTTATAAGATCTAGGCAACGAAGAAACAATTGACCAAAATTGGAAAAGCCTCAAAGCGATACTCACGACAACATTTTCAGAAGTTCTGGGACCCAGACAACAAACGCATAACGAATGAATTTCAAATGAAACCATGGAGAAAATCCAATATAGGAAAAAGAACAAGGCAAATCTAGACAACAGCCGCACCAGAACCGAAAACGCTAGAGCATCAGCAGAATACTCAGAAGCTAATAAAGACGTTAAACGTAGTATAAATTCAGATAAAAAGAACTACATAGAAGGCTTAGCAATTGAAGCAGAAGAGGCAGCTTACCATGGAAACAAAAGAGATCTATTTAGTTCTATAAAAAGGCTATCTGGAAAGTTAAAAAATCCAGAGAGACCTGTTAAAACTAAATATAGGAAATCAATACCTGATGAAGAGGATCAGAAAAAAATGGATAGAACATTTGAAGAACTACTCAACCGACAAGCCCCACAATACACACTTAACATAAAGCAAGCGGATCTAGAAATAGATTTCAGCACATACAAAAAACAAATATAAGCAGAGAAATTAAACAACTAAAGTAAGGCAAACCTGCAGGTCCAGACAGAAATACCGGCAGAAGCCTGGAAAGCAGATATTACGACTAGCTCTGAAATGCAACCCATTAATTTCAAGAAAATATGGGAGGAAGAACAGATTCGGACGGAGTGGAAAGAAGGGATCTAATTAAGCTCCCGAAGAAAGGAGATCTTAACTCTTGCTACAACTATAGAGGAATAATTCTGCTCTCCATACCAAGCAATTTATTTAACAGATTGCTGCTAAACAAAATGAGGGAGGCTATATAGACCAAAAAGCAGTTTTTAAAAAGAACAGGTCATGTACTGACCAGATAGCGACACTTAGAATTATATTTGAACAATACCTGGAGTGGAACTCATAACTATACATCACATTTATTGACTATGAGAAGGCCTTCGATAGTGTTGACAGGCTGACTCTGTGGAAGTTGCTAAAAACTACGGGATACCACAAAAATTGACTGAAAAAATTAAGGCTTCTTACAAAGGACTTACATGTAGAATTGTTCATGACCAACAAACAACAGCGGCTTTTGGGGTACAGACCAAAGTCTGACAGAAGTGTCTGCTTTCGCGTTTCTTATTATTGCTAAACATTGACTGGATGATGAAAATGTCTACAGAGCAGAAGAGAAATGGTATTTAGTGGACACTATTGAAACAGCTTGATGACGTAAATTTTATAATATCACACACACAGCAATAGAGCAGGAGATAACTAACTATGTAGAACAGTTCTCTGCATGCATAGGCCTGAACATCAAAAAGTTTAAAAAAAAGCAAAGTCCTTAAAATAAATAGATCACGCAACACCCGATTAACACTGTATCTTGGTAAGGTAGATAGCTTTATACCTCGGTGGCATCATGACATAGAAGGACTGACAGATGTTGACTTAAGAGTGAGAATTGGCAAAGCAAGAACAGCATTTAAACAGCTAAAAATGTTTGAAGCTGCAACAACTTGACCCTCCAGACCAAGGGAAGGATATTCAAAACCAGAGTGAAGCCTGTCTTGCTATATGGAGCAGAAACATTGCGAAAAACAACAGCCGTTTCAAAAAAGCTTCTCTGAATCCACTGGCTCTACGTCATCACCAACGAGGACCTCTGGCAACGCACACAACAAGAAACAGTGGAAGAGCCATCACACCAGCGCAGATGGAGATGGATTGGCCACACTCTCAGAAAGCCTACATCCAGCATTGTGAGACAAACCCTCACTTGGAACTCCCAGGGCAAGTGGAAAAGAGGTCGACCAAAAATGACCTGGAGAAGGGTTCTGGAGGCAGACTTCAAAAAGAGTGTGCACAGCTGGGGACAGTTGAAGAGATTGGCGCAGGACAGGGATGCCTGGAGAGACTTTGTTCGTGGCCTATGCCCCAGATAGGACGACCTGCGATGATGAAGATGATGGGATTACAGCTTAATTAGTAGATTAGATAAAGTAGAGAAAAGATATATGAAAGGACAGGTTATCCTCTTTTTATTTAATTTTAATTACACACGTCCTATGTTTATATTGTATCTGTTTGCCAATCAAGCCATCTCCTTTAAGACAGAAAAACTGTTAATTGAGAATTTTTACGTATTATGATTGTTGCTGTTTATCATAAATTTAGTATTTGTGTTGTGTGAGCCTTCGTCTTGCACTCCCAAATAAGTCCCAAAAATATTAAACTTTACTTAACGAAACACGTTGTAATAAGAGAAGGCAAAGTTGTTTTCTTTTCTTGTGACTCATAGCTTTTAAAGCATGGTTGGACAATATACAGCCTGTTGCAAAATATTGTTGAATTTTTGGCACTGTCTTAAGTGGATTTTACAAGCATAATACCAGACTTGAACATTTTAAAATGTGTCCGGCATGTGGAGTCCTAAGTAGCAGGCAACTCAAGACTTTAATAGAAATCAATAGCAGGTGTAATAATGATCAATGCAAATAATATAGTTTGCTAACATGTCTTCCAGTATCCAACATGATGTCGGTGACATTCATGTCTAATAAACAATAGGCTGTAAATATTGTTATAAAAAGCTGCCAAGTTACCCGTCGAAATCTAGAACGGGTTCCGAGTTACCCGTTTGAAACGCCTAAAACATTTCGCCGTTATGTCAGTTATTAGCCTTTTACTTCTATGTTTATGATGTAAATGTGCATTAATATGTAATTAATCAGCATTGTAAAAATTATAACATTTAAATACTACTATAGTACGTTGGTGTACAAACAAATATGAGAAGAGGGGTGCCGAAGTGATTTTTTTTTCGGGGGGAAGGAAGCTAAACAAAGTCTTTTAAAGATAAAAGGGCGGTAATCGCAGGATGGCATGACACGTTATTTCTATTTCATAGCTGACGAATGTTGTAAATAACCAAACTATTCTGGACTTGCCCTACTGGGTGGACCCAGCCTCCGCATTTATTTTTGTTATTAAAGAAAAAATCCTTAAACGACTGAAATATTGTTGTTTTTTTAAAGCAAATAATAGAGATTTTTTTAAGTATGGTGGAGAGAGCGGTGGAGAAAGGAGTGAGAATGGATTACTCAATAAAAAAAACATTGACTCGACTCAACGTTAACTCAAAGTTGTCGGCGTATTTCAAAGCAAACGCCAATGTCATTTCTTCCACTTCCAGCTCTTTCTAAATCTTTGCATTGCGGTCTATGTTCATTTTTTGAACAATTCAAAGAATGTAAACCTTTTTGTGATAAATTATTTATGTTTTATGTTCCAAGAAAAAATGTGTATCAAAATACGTTGTTTTTTGTCGGGACCATGTTTTATTTCCGGTTGACAGTTATTTTAAAAAAAATAAAAATGGGCTTTCATTTTAATCGTACTTCACAGTATATATTTCAATCAAAAAGCTTTATCTTTCTAAATGTTTCGCCAGCCGAAAATATGAAAACGCATGAGACGCAATTTGATCCCCGTTGGTATAGACTTAAAACAATGCAGAAACATTTTCACGGGTACCCGGGCGCAATTTTACTACTCGGGTAATTGCTCGACAACGGGTACCCGTAGACAGCCCTAATAAATAATAGTCGAACTACTTTGTAATTACTACTAAAATATAATTATAATTAAGTCAGTTAAATTCTCAATTTTCAACATATGTCAGTTTCATTGTTCATTTAGTTTAATAAAGACAATATATGGAATAATTATAATATAGTCATTATACAAATAAGTAATATAATAGTGTATATTTAGAAAAATGTCATAGCTTGGTTATATGGGGGACACTTGTGTCAAATATAGAATAAGCAATAAGTCGGAAGAACATGAACGGGAAGTAAACTTAGACAAAGAGGGAGAGAGAGAGAAATATATATATATAAATATACTGAACCAAAAATTTTAAAAAATTTAAAAAAACTTTTTAACGATTAAGCATTGAATTAATATACATATTAAAATTAATCGTGATCATAAAAATTTTACTTGGATATGAGGGTTTTTTTTTAAAAATTATTTTGTATTCACTTTATATATATATATATATATATTTACAAATTCAGTTTGATTATTGAGATTAATAATTTAGATATTTTTATTTATTTATTTATTATTTTTATTATTATTATTTTATTGCTTTTTGTAATAATAGGACTGAAATTATATTTCACTTTAATATAAAATGCATGCCTTTCAAATATTTGGAGAAAACTAATTTCGTTTTTCAATCGATAACATACAACATAAGGTGTATCGAGAAGAGTTTACTTTTTCGTTCGACACTGAGAGTAGCTTTACTGGCATATATATCGTAAATATTTTCTTTTTATAAGTGCATAACATTAAATATGTAACTTGATGAAGAATACTTACTCGGAAATAGTAAAATAAAATTTGCATAAAATCGTCTGAAATATAACAGAGTAAGGACTTATTCTTTTGTACTAAATATATTTTATTTTAGTTGTTTTTTTGTTTTTTTACATTCAATTTTTAATTGCATTCTTGAAGATAACTAATTTGTATTACATGTATACCTTTTTGAATTTGAATAAGAGTTACATTTTAAAACACGTACTAAAAATATATACTAAAGATGAAAAAAAAGAATAATTATTTAAAGAAACATCAAGGCGTATTTAGACATGTTAAGAGCAACCAAGTTGCTTACAAGTGGCTGGACACTTAACCGCTTTGTATACATCCTTGAAAACCAAAGCTGTTCACTGTCTTTCTTTAACATAAGCATCATTATATCCGGTCAAACTTTGTGTCATCTGAGCATTGTGGCTAAAATACTCAACTTACAAAAATTAACAGAGGTGTAGCACTGTTTAACAGAGGTGTAGCGCTGTTTAACAGAGGCATAGCACTGTTTAACAGAGGCGTAGCACTGTTTAACAGAAGCGTAGCACTGTTTAACAGTGGCGTATCACTGTTTAACAGAGGCGTAGCACTGTTTAACAGAGGCATAGCACTGGTTTCTGCAGCTCGGGGCCGATGTTATGATAGCTGCCGATATACTTATAAAATTGAACGCTACTACAAATAAAACAAAAGAATATATATTGCAAAAAAATTAATCAACAACATAATATATTTGTATGTTTAAAATTAAAATGTTAAGCATAAGATTGTTAGCAAACATTGACATTATATCTTTTTTTATTATTATCCATTTCGAATGAAAATGTCAACATCAAATGCATTAAGTGATTTCATTGTCAATTTTAAACATATTCATATTAGGATATGTCTAGACTTGTTCAGGGATTTAACACTGCCATTCAACATCATGGTAATATAAAACAAGTTATGTTTGTAATTAGCTAAAATCGAGTGTTTGCCCGTTTTTTGCGTTATACTAGTGTTATCTATACAACTCTAAAACTTTTGTCTTTGTGCTCACTAAACTATTGTGGCTTTCCATCATGCACTTGACTTATTTATTTATCAATACCACCATTTGCTGTTATTAAATAATAAAAGAATTGTAGTTAAAGTAATTAAATCTAATTAATCTAAATTACAATACAAATATTAATAGCTTTTCTTATTGCTAATATTTTAATTTGAAAAGGGACATTTTGAAAGGTATAAATCCGCCATTTTAATATTTTTAAGCGGCTACTCACAGAACAGAATTAACAAACACAATATTTAACCACACCTGTGATGCGCTACCGTGCAGCACTGGATATCACAAATTTTGGCTGAGCAAATAGAGAAATGCACGCTGTATTATTAAGCAATTTGCTTTTTTTAGATATACGAGCAATAAAGCCCGTCCAAGGACTTCACGCCTTCGTTTCGGTGGCATGGTGTAACTCCCCTCCAACAGCCGTCTCGACCGGCCATACATGTGCATGACGTCAAAAATACTAATCATTATAGTTATAATAAATAACTCGTAAAAACAAAGTTTTTGACTATAAATCCCAACGGGCACCTCTCAAAATAAAGTCTTGGGAATTATACTTCGCCAAAAATAACTCGTTTGAACGTCCGCGTAAAGTTGTTCAATATGTAAATGAGATTTAATTTTTCTGATTTGCGGTAGGAGTCTGTAGGAATATGTAGGAGTCTGAGGGACCAGTCGCTATCGCTGAAGGAACAGACTCTTGCCTTTTTATAAAGGATATATTTATATAGTATTGCTGTTAACGATTAATTTAAATTTAATCGGTAACTTTTGAAAAATTGAAGATTAATTAATCATTAATTCCGATTAAAGTCTAACATTTAAATTTATGATGTCATAAGTAACACTTATTAAACGTTCTTGTTGAAAATCTAAATAACACTGGAATGTCTCCTTTATATGTCATCTTTTAACCAACTACGAAAAAGACAGGTGTGGTGACATTATTTGGTTCAAGTGATGAGCTGGTGTAAATGATAATATAACCAATCGAGCTAAATAGTCATTCACATGGAACTGATGTAACTGGTATGCACAAAACGGTATTGGCAACGGAATGACATTATAAGATATCGGTGTTCATTGAGTTTCCATCATTGTAGAGGTTTAATGGATTCAGGAACTTTCATCTCCATTTTCTAAAGAAGGAATTCATCAGAAGATCTGTCGTCATTTTCTTTCCCTGAGTCAGACTCCATTACTGTCATTAGTTTAATACGCTTTTCATTTATTTTGATAAGAAGGCGAAGTGTTAGAACCATGGTAGGCAAACTTTATCAACATTTTGAACATTCCGTCAGTAAATAGTTTAAAACCAAAATTTTCGTGTAATCGTCAGGAAATTGATAATTTATCGACAACTTTTTTTATGTTTTTTATTTACCTTTTTTCTTCCAATAATTTGTAAGTGCTGGGTCGATTAATCGTTAATAATAATTTCAATCCTAAAAAGTTTTAGCGATTAATCGATAAATTAATCGGTAATTTCAGCAGCCCTAATAATTATATTTAACTCTATCATACAAAACTCAGCCTCAGCCAATCGTATTTTACTCTAGCAGACCCGTCGCGCTTTAGTACGACCTCAGAAAAAAGGAATACATTCAAAGAAACCAATAATGTTTTTAAAAAGAAATATGTCAGAAACCTTGACGGACGTGTGAAAAAAACAGTCGAAGTTTCATAGCACATGGATACATAAAATACTATTTAGAAAGCTTACAAAAGGAAACAAAAAATACAAACTCGAATGAGTATTTAAACGCAATTTCCAACAAGAAATTTCCGATTTTGTATCAAGGGAAATCATTCTAGATTACAATAAAAGTTGATTCAAATAAGTAATTCTCAAACTAAGCACAATATGACGTCATATCCCCTCACACTACATCTCATGAAGAATGTGTCAATATAATGCGCACCACGCAACAATCTAACATAAGCGTTCACAAAGCGGGAAACCCCCCCATTAACTATCATTCTAGATTACATTAAAAGTCATTTCAAATCAATAATTTTCAAACTAAACAAAACATTTGCTTTCAAAAATTGCTTGTAAACTTACGGGAGTCGAACGAAATGTTGCTTTCAAAAATTACTTTCTCCAACATTGTTTTAAATATTATTATCTATTGTTTGACATTTGCTTCAACACGATAGCTGTTATGGTTGGCGAGAAAATGACAAAATACTGATATTTTATCGGGGTTTTTGGATTTTCCAGGAAATCCAGTAAACCTTTTCGGTATTTTTGGGGCCATTACACATCCTTGGGACCTCCTTAGCATATTTGCAAAAGACCCGAACCCTCTATCTGGTATGGTTCAAGAGGAATTGCATTGTCAAGCTTGACAGACATTTCGAATCTATAAACTCAATTTTTCCAAGGGAAATTGCTTTAAAAATCATATTTCAGGCCCCATGGACAAAAATGAGTGATAATTTATTTTTTTTAGTCCCATTGTACTCAACAGATTATTAAATTATCAGGGAAATCGGTTTAATATAATAATAACTCTAAAGCTTATATCACTAAAGAGCATAAAATGCCCTGGCGTCTTAAATGGTGCAAGATTTAAATTTCAAAATCCCAATACCCTTATACTTCAATGTTGATTATGATGGATAAATGTGTTATTTTGTCTAAATTGTGTATAATCGAAAGGGAAAAATGTCTTACTTTAAAAAAAAGGGTATTTGTCCCTGGGAAAAAATGGACAAAAGAAGTTCAATGTCCAATATTGTTTTTATTATGGTACCGTCAAGTACTTATGTATCAAGTTTAGTCAAGATGCATCCATAAAACCATTAACATTAGTGTAGCTCATATCAGGAAAATCGCAACATTTTGAACTCCACCCCCTATGAGTGGTATTTACAACAAAACACACAATTGATCAGAAACAGAGATCTGTTGAATAGTGTCGGTAGCAAAAGTTTGAAATATGTATAAAGTTCGTATATATAAAAACGATATTAAGGGCCCCTATGGCCTAAATGGTGAAAGAAGTAAGTTAACTTACATGTAACTAAAACGATGTAGATTTCAATCCTGATCATGATAGATATCGGTATAATTTTTTTTCAAGATCGTGTTAAATCGAATGAGACAGAAAGGTTGAAAAGCTTAATAAAACAAAATCAAACTCATTTCGGTCATACTTGACCCCGAACTAGTTGACATTAGTAGTTAAATGCACAATGATCTTTTATTATAGGATATCAAGTTATTATGCAAACTTTTTGGTCAATATTCATTAATTAACCAAATATCCAATGTTTTAATTTTTTTACGCAGCATAAAAAAGAAAACAAAATTGAAACCCACTGCCTCATTTTAGTATGATTTTTTAAACTTGTTTATTCGACAATATTTTTCTGGAAGTAAAATTAACAACTTTCCAAAGTTTTATAGCGATCAGATATATACAATAATATGTTTATGGTGTATATAAAAATATAGGGCCCCGGGGCACATCGGTGCAATATGTAAAGCTTAAAACACCTGTTAATATCAATCTGTATAATAATGGACAGATTTGTCATTGTATGTCAAGATCTTGTATACACAAAAGGGGATAAAATTCATCTTTGTTTGAAAAAAAAATTGGGCTCCTTGCCCCAAAATAAAAGTCATTAGGAATGTGATGCCTATCATATTTAATATGTGTTTTTACATGTTTTTATACCGAGTTGGTCAAGATCCATCCCTTTTTACTGAAGATTACAATTAAACTAATTTGTATAACTCATATAAGAAAAAAAAGATATGTTTGGCCGCGGTCCCCGATGAGACTAATTTTTTAAAACGTTTTCTGCCAGTACCATCTTGGGAGCGTTCTCAACAATCTTCCAAAGTTTCATAGCACGCTTATAAATGGTGTATGATATACAGGACAAACACACATATCTACATATTTTCATTTTTTATAAATATTGATAAAAATAAATTACATAAAGGGTCCCGGGCCCATCAGTTTAACATATTTCATTCACAAAAATTTTCATTTCAAACAATTTCATAACAAATATATGTATCTATTAGGGCTGTGGAAATTAACGATTAATTTCTCGATTAATCTTATAACTTTTGAAACGATTAATATTTTTTTAACGATTAATCGACCCACCACTTATAAATTTACTGGAAGTGAAAAAGTAAAATATTTCGGCCGATAAATATAAACTAATTTTGGTAAGATTACACGAATATTTTGGTTTTAAACCATTGACTGACGTGAATGTTCAAAAAGTTGATTAAGGTTATTGTGTCCATTGAGAGAAATCGTTTGCCTACCATGCAATGTTCCCTCTAAGTCTAAGCTTCGTTTTTCCGTGTGCAAAGTTAAAAAAACAACAAAAGAAAAACTTGTGTGCAAAGTTGCACAACATCCATTTTTGTGTAATATTTTACAAAATTTGCTGCGCGGTGATTCTAAACTCCTGCGTAGCGTTTGTCAAATATCTGCGCAGCCGAACTGCTTAAATGGAACATTGTTACCATGGTTCTAACACTTCGCTTACATATCACCTGAAAACCAAACATCCACTAAAGTATTAGAAACTTCAGCTGATACAATCTAAAGCTATTTGAACAATTGCTCAGCTGGGCTGGTTATAATGTCAATAAGACCCGCTCATCATTTGAACCAAATAATGTCAATACACTTGTATGTTTGCGTAGTTGGTTAAAAGATGACATATAAAGAAGACATACCAGTGTTATTTCGATTTTCGACAAGTACGTTTAATGAATGTAACTTATGACACCATATATGTCAATTTTGGGCTATAATCGAAATTTTCGATTAATTAATCGTTAATTTTTCAAAATTTAAAGATTAAATTTAAATTAATCGTTAACGGCCCTGGTATCTATATTTCTCAAGATCGTGTAAAATTGAATGAGAAATTCAATAGTAAACGTTTATTTAAAAAAAATCATTTTTGGCCCCAAGGGCATGGATATTAGGAGTTCAGGGCCCTCTAGTAATTAAATATGGGCTCTTAAGTTTTTAATACCAAGTTTGGTCAACATCCTGTTACTTTCTCATTAACTAACACTTAAACTAATTAACGCAGCTAATATAAGGAAACACATTTTATCTGTTATATGAAATCATATCCTGCAACTAATTAATGAATGTCAATAACAAAAACTAAATAATTTTACACCTCTTACCATCACTAGTACATGAGGACACGAAACCCTTAGAAAGAAACACACTTGTAAATATTTACTATCCTATCGTGGTCGTACCAGCACAGACAGGATTTAACTATACAATAGCAGATGTCATTTTTTCTTTTTGTACTAGCTCCCAAATAAGGTATTCTCTTTAATCTGCTCTACACGTGACTCTGACCATGGGCGTCGCACGGAATTTTTCCAGGGGGGGGGGCAAAAAAACACCACTATTTAAATTTTAACTGACAATGCATACATGTTCAATTTTCAATTAAATTCAAGTTCAGTATAGAATAAGGGTCGAACAAATCCTTAGAAATTAATAATACTTACAAATTAGTGCTGTAATTGCTAAAATACAACATTTATTAATGCATTTAATAAATTAAAAACTTAAGTTCTCACGAGAAAATTGCATTTTTCTGTGAAATAATATACGTGTAGAAACTGCAGGATTACCAAGGATGGATATCAGAAATGTTTTTACAGGCTAAAAAAATCGAAAAGTAGACAAATCGCGGGACTCCGAAATGCCGTTATTAGAAGATTCTGGGGCGTCTGCAGCATCTGATTTATCATTGGCATTGAGGACAACAGTACAAGTTCAACAGCCAGACACAACTGAAGCAACTGTTTCTAATTTGATTGTCACTGTCACTTCTTCATTTCCTATATTGGACATTGGGAGGTATGCCTTGACATACGACCTTTCAAATAAGTTGAAATTACAGCTGATTCGTGATTGTTGGACCCTTGATAAAAAATATGATTTTAGAGCTGACAGTGAGGGAAACAGAGTTTTTAGGTTTTAGATATGCATGGCTATCACTATATCAGACTATTCACTGTGGCTTGCATACTCGCTAATGTTAATAGGTGCTTTTTGCAAATATTGCGTGTTGTTTCTGCAAAAAGTAATTCTATGAGTTCAGTGGGTATTTGTCATCAAACCATATTCAAAATGTAAAGATTTCAACGAAGATGCACGTAGCAACCTGCAAAGCACATTATTGAACAAAGGCTCTCATGAAGATGCAAGCAATTTTATTTGCTTTATTGGAAGCCAAAGCAGTTTCTATAGATGAGCAGTTGGACTCATCATTTAGAAGACAAATTCAAGAAAATCGCAACAAACTGGGTCCCATCATTTCAACAATCCTATTTTGCTGCATGCATGTTTTAGCACTTCGTGGAACATAATCAAAATCTGGTAATTTGTATGAACTGTTATAGTTTCCTGTTGAATCTGGATATGAAGTTCTTTGTAATCGTTTGTCGATTGGTTCTTGTAGTGCTGAGTATGGTTCACCGACAAAACGGCCAAGGACAAAACGGCTCCGACAATTGGGCTCCGACATAACGGCCCCGACAAAACGGCCCTGGACTAATAGATGTACTAATAGTGACATTTACAATCAAATATATTCGTATGTTTACTCACCTATTCAGTGTCAGGTTGAGCTAACAATAAACAATAATAATAACACTACAAAAGTGAATTTAATAGCATGTACGCGAAATGGTTCTAATAACGGTTGTTTGTTGACAAGAAACAATATAATAACATCACAATAAATAATTTTACAATTTTACCACTTTTTTAAAGGGTGAAAAAGTTGGCGAAAGCTTAAAATGCAAAAAAAATAATAATTTTTTGTTAAAAAATGTTAACAATTTGTCTGGGGCCGTTTTGAGGGTAACCTCTGAGTGTATCTCCGCAACTGCGCACAACACTATAATTGAAATTTGTGGGTCTCTCTTGCGTAAAGACATTGTTCGTGAAGCAAATAATTCAGTTGCATTTTCTATACTTGCCGACGAAACAAATGATATTTCAGGCATTGAGCAGATGTCATTTGGTGTTAGATTTGTCAAAGAACAAAATGGGAAAATGATGGCCACAGAAGAATTTATGGGGTATATTCCAATTTTCAATAGAACAACTGAAGATTTAACCAACACCATCATTACTAATTCATTATAATTTTGAATAAATATGACAAAGCGTGTTGGTCAAGGATGCTACGGATGTTCTACTGTGGCAGGTAAAGAAGAAGTCCAAGCAATAATTCGAAAGAAAAAAAATACCCCAAAAGCAGCATTTGTACATTGCAGTTCACAAAAAACTATATCTTGTTATGAACGGTTTAAATAATGTGAATGTTGTACGAAACACAGTAGGAACAATTAAGTCAATTATAGTGTTTTTCCGAGAAAGTAATCAGCAAAGAAAACTTATTCTGAATGTTCCTTTGCTATGAGAAACTAGATGGTCACATAAATATAAAAGCTTGCGGATTTTTGCTGAAAATGTTGCAGAAATTGTTAAACAACTGGAATATGTAGAGCAATCAGTAATGTACTCAATTATACTTGCAAATATAATTCTTTTTTATGTTTAGTAAATGTAAACTGTCTTCCATGTAATAAACTTTCAGGAAATTTAGTTCAGTTTTCTTGTAACAACTTTATGACATTTTTTTCTCAAGTGTAGGGGGGCAATGCCCCCGTTTGCCCCCCCCCCTTCCCTACGCCAATGACTCTGACCATGTCAACGTAATTAAGGTTGTTACACATTATAAATATTTTGTATTTCTAATTTTAAAGAAATGTTAACAAAATTTATTACTTTGTAATGTTTGAAATGTTATTACTAGGGCTGCGGAAATAAACGATTAATTAATCGATTAATTGGTAAAGTTTTAATCGATTATAATTATTTTGATCAACTAACATCCGATTAGATTGTCGCAAAACAATGGAAAATGATGTGCAAAAACAAACATTTTTAAAAATTAAAAAGTTATTGTTCTGCTGATGCTTGAACCCAAGACCTCCCGCATGTAAGGCGGACGTGATAACCAATACACTACGAACATTATGGTATTCTGTGAAGGAACAACGCAAGTGAACGCAAGAAGCATTGTTGGTCTCGTAACATGACCACCCTCCGCCTTTTTAAACCAAACTTCACTTGATTGGTCTACCCCAGCGAGGGTCATTCGTCATGCTCATATGCACCCTACTCGCTATTTTTCTTAATCTGGCTAATATATATATATATATATATACATATATATATATATATATATATATATATATATATATATATATATATATATATATATATATATATATGCCATATAATTAATTTTAATTAACATAAAATCAATAACATGTAATGACGCGGTGGTCGAGTGGCAGCGCGCTCGACTGGCTTACCGATGGTCAAGGGTTCGAATCCATGTTAAGGCAAGGATTTGTTCCCGGGGCATTGGGCGTCTCTGAGTCACCCAGCTGCGAAAGGGTAACTAACACTATTTAGGCGGCTGGACAATGTGTGGAACTCCACAAAGCCTTGTCCTGTGAACGCTGCATCACTTGCCAACAGATCATCAGTCATGGTCTGTGGACGCAATTATCTTCTGCAAAGTAGGAGCGTCTGTATAGATAAGATAGAAGATAGAATAAATGATCGTAGCGTATTAAAATTAACTAATTCAGCAAAAATATTGTTTGCGGTAGGGTAGAAGTCCACTTAACAACAACTTCGAACAGTGATAGACTTGTGAAATCAAATTAAATTCTTTCAAGAACAACATATAGTTTTATTTAGAAATATTTTAGACTTTAATCTCTCTGAAGTCAATTGGATCAACTGCTCCTTAGAAGGATATTAAACCTTTTAAAACATCAATGAACTTTACATTGATTCACAAACAGCACAAATGAGAGAATTAAGTTGAAGAAAGGAGAAAGTATATTTTATTTTTAAACAAAATAACAGTTGTATAGTATGCAATAATCCATTAATTCTAGAATCATAAAATTGTTATAATAAATTAAAGAGTAAAAACACAAATTTGACAGAAACATAAGGAAGTCATAATTCTCTGGAATATAATATGTAAATGAAAAAACTGACGAAAAGCAGTGGCACACTTAGAACAAGATTTTATATTTAAGCTCAACATAAATATCAGTTTTAAAATATTTGGAGATATGTAGAAATAATACTAAAAAAATGGTTGAGGTAAAAAAATGAAATAAAATCATCAAATGCCAATTAAATGTAAAATTCAAAGAATGTTTAAAATATCAAATTTTAATTTGAAATTTAAAGATCCTTAAACATAAAAAATATACGAAAGAAAAAAGTTCAAAGTAAAATATGTTTAAAATTACTTAGCGCAAAAATCATAACACAAATCTTCAAAATGAATATTATTTAAACAATGTATTTTTAATAACAATAACATAAAATGGTGTCATTTATTGACACTACAAAAATGGATCTGACAGTGATAGCCATACCAAAGGTTCAAATAATAAAACCTATAATGATAACATGACCAAGATACACAAGTTAACATCAAAACACGCTTTTCATCAGCATTTCTTTCAGTCGTCAGCAGCAACATATTTAAAAAACTTAATACAGTTAGAAAAAAAAAGATATATAATTGTAGAATAAATAAGAATACAGTCAAACCTATAATAACGAGCATCTCTTATAACGAGTAATTCCCATAATCAGGACATTTTTTGGGGGGAAAAAGTTGCTCGCTTAACGAGAGAAGATTCGTATAACGTGTGACGCATAAAGGGAAAGTCCGTTTTCCTGGAAATTCATTTGTGAGCCGGTGTTGCAAAATAAATCCTCCCCCATACAGAGTCTCCCCCCGGAGACTCTGTTTTAAAACAAATCCTCCGGGGGGAGAAAATGTTTTCCTCCCGATTAAAATAATTTCGCCCCTACCCTGTAAAATATTGTCTCCCCCAAAATAAATTCGCCCCCATCATATTTTCGATATAAAACAAAGAGATCATTAAAAATCAAAAGAATAAAGAATACTTACTTGTGTATTGCTGTAATATTCACACATGTTTAATGTAATACTACTTATGGTATTGGCGTAGATATAGAGAGATAAGAGGGGGGTGCGGTCCACACAGTTTGACACCACTCAGGGGCGTGACATAATATTCACACATGTTTACTGTAATACTAGTTATTGTAGTGGCGTAGAAATAGAGAGATAAGAGGGGGGTGCGGACCATACCATTTGACAACTCTCAGGGGCGTGACATAATATTCACACGTGTTTACTGTAATACTATTTATTGTAGTGGCGTAGAAATAGAGAGATAAGAGGGGGGTGTGGACCATACCGTTTGACACCTCCCAGGGGCGTGACATAATATTCACACATGTTTACTGTAATACTATTTGTGGTAGTGGCGTAGATATAGAGAGATAAGAGGGGGGGCGGACGATACCATTTGACACTTATCAGGGGCGTGATATAATTTGAAAAATTACTTAATTTCTTGATTTTTTCCCGCTGTACAAATTGACGCACAGGCAGTTTTGGGGTGTAAAAAGGCAGTTGTTTTGTTTCATAAAGCAAGGATTATGTCTTTATAGGCATGGGTTTGTGTTGTTACTATAAATAGTAAGTTTGTACAACGTCGGGTGTTCAGACGATGAGAAGGTTTCTTAATATCTAGAGTCGGGGGGAAAGGGTGGGAGTGACCCAATTAAGTAACCGCACGGAGGGAACAAAAATCGGGCTACGACACTGACCTGTTTAACTTATGACCTGATTATAAAGTCTTTTTTTAAAAAAACTCTGTGGGCTATGCATTGTTATTGTGAGACGCAGAGGCGAGGCGTCAATGGAGGTGGGGGGGGGTACTGGTGGTGCTGACTACACTAGCTGATACTATCACAAGGGGTAAAACAAAATCTAAAATTAAGTTTGTTCCCGTTATTTTGGCACTGGAAGACTCGGAGGAGGACTATGGGTTTAGTCGTGAGGGGGTGACATATTGAGCTTATATACATACATACATATATATATATATATATATATATATATATATATATATATGTGTGTGTGTGTGTGTGTGTTAGATATTACAAATGCTTTGTACGGAACAAATGTGATTTCAGTTTCAGTTACTTTTATTTAGTCAAAAGTTTGCGTACACACACAGACATAGATTTTTAAAATTAAATTATTTTGTAAACATTCAGAAATACAGCGCAATTATTGAACCTTATTTTCATGACATCACCATGCACGAATAGATTATCTCATATCACGATTGTGAAATTATCTTTTACTGTACACGTGTATTATTTTTCTTTATGAATTTGAATTTTTAAATGCCATAACAGTTTTAAATACAACGAATATATTACAATTTCAAAGCATTTTACACATGTTACAATAAATTTAGACGTTGGCTCCAATAATCATGACTAACATTAAATTTTCTGCCTATAATTTATACCGCCCCTTTCTAGAGTGTCTAAACTAATTATGACATTATGGACTGGACAGCCCAATCTAGAGTTGTGTCCATAAGAGAAAAAATAATTAAGAAAGTTGTATCTATCCGTTAACATATTTTACAAAGTCTTTAAATGGTACTTTGATTTTACTATTTATATTGCTAGATATTCTAAAATATTAGAAAGCTTTAGGAGATAAAAAAAGAGTATTAACACAAGAGAATCACAACTACAGGTTATTATTTTCGATTTAGTAGGTATAAAATACTTCGAGGATAACAATTAAGCTACAATTGCAAATCGCATAGTGAGAAAAGATTCTTTTTAAAAAAATGATCAATACTTTCATTACAAAAACTAGTACATGTATTGCAAAATTTATCTTTAAAATATTAAAAACAAATTATTAAACAAAATATTAAACATACATGCATACATGCATACATGCATACATGCATACATGCATACATGCATACATGCATACATGCATACATGCATACATGCATACATGCATACATGCATACATACATACATACATGCATACATACATACATACATACCTACATACGTACATACATACATACATACATACATGTATACGTACATACATAAATTCATACATACACACATACACACTCATATCACAGAAGAGCCGCATGCGGCTCGCGAACCGCGGTTTGACCACCGTTGCTTAGAACGTGAAGGTTTCCTAAGCAGACTTCTTCATACCTCAGCTAACTATGACTCGATAGACAACTTAAATGGCCAATTCGTGCCCACCTTGAAGCAATCTATCTACTAAGACATATAGCTAGTCTTTACCCACTCAACAAAAGACGCTTCATGTTTTCCTGTCGCATTTCATCAATAAACAAGCCCACCTCTGTGTTACCCCTTAAGTCTACAGGATTCTAACATTCCGTAAGGTCATTGACTTAATGCCTAACTAATTCAGCTCAAACTAATCTCAAGCTAACTAAGCGCCTCATCTCAACCCAGATCAAAGTGTTGTGGAGATACTGTGAATTTAACGCAATTGGTATCACCAACCCTAGCTAAGACACTGTTTGTTTAATCGTGTAACCTGTTTTTTTTACTTTTGATTTGTTAAAATTTCTCCAGTAACTTTAGTAAACGCTACCGATAATAGACAGTAATAATGTTTTTGAATTATTTTAATGCACACATTGAAATCGGTAATTTCGTTTAAAGGTCCTTAACACATGATCTACCCACAAACGTAAAGAGTGAATTCTTGTTCCGAAATATCGGTGTCACGTTCTCGTATTACTTGATGATCTTTGTATTTCAGTTAATTTGTCTGATATTCTTTTGAATAACTCTGGACAATTAACCAACTCTAAATATGTGTCTATACGGGCATACACCCACTTAGCCCGCAAATTGCTACGCCCCTGACAAAGCTTAAGATTGCTCAATTTCCAATAATCATACAGAAATGAATGTAGAACAAATACAAATTATGTTTTAAGTCATAAAGGTTAATAAAACAATTATTTATAATTTCCAATAATTAAGGGGAGGGTTTATTTTAACCCGGAGACTTCATTTTAAAACAAAGTCTCCGGGGGCGACTTTGTTTTAAAATAAACTCTCCGGGGGGAGACTTTATTTTGGGGGAGACTTTATTTCGTGACACCGGCACTTCCGCCCCGATGTATTATTCTGTGTTAAGCACTCGGTCTGTTAGCGTACTGTTTTCGTGTGTGATCAACCGTTTTTACAAATATTGTATTCAGACAGTATTCCGTAATTTTTTTATGTGCAAAGTGTAATAAACTGTGCAACAATTTCTTCGGAAAAAGTTACAAGAAGACAATCATAAGAGAGACGGGAAAAAAAACAGCGACTATGGAAATGAAACTTAAAACCATTGAAAAGCGAGAACAATGTGGCTAATCTAGCAAGAAACTACAATCAACAAAAATCAGCAATTTTCACTATTCTCAAGAACATTAAAGAGATGGATGCTGAAAGGGAGTGTCAAGAATATCTACGAAACTGTTCCTACAAATGTTCGTCAAATTTTGAAGCGTCGGCAAAAGCACATGTCTTTGCACAGTTTTCTAGCTAAAAGGAATAATTATTTGTCATAAATTCAATTTTTAAAACGTTGTTTTTAGTTCAAATGTAAATTGTATTCTATTTGTTTCACTCTTTAACAAATCATAAGTTACGTTCTTTGAATAAATGTTAATATTATTTTGAAAAATGGTTATTTTTTTCAGCATGGAACGGATTATCTTCTTTTATATTGTTTTGTATAAGAAAATGTGTTTCCTATAACGAGTGTTTCGATTAAAGAGGTAGACTCTGGAACAAATTAAACTCGTTATGAGAGGTTGACTGTAAATTAAATTTTAAAAAAAAATGAATTAAATACAGCTGTTTCGGATAGATTACTTAAAAAAATAATTAACAATTCCCAAACATTAAAGTACATTTCCAAATTCTCCAAAACATGAATTGTTAGCTAGAAACAGAACTTGATAACTATATATGTTTTTATTACTAGCATCAGTAGTAAATTACTTCAAAAAATAGACAACATTATTATAGTTATTCAAAGTGACTAACATCTTATACTTTTCTCAAGTCAACACGGCGTGCAGACACAACAAATTTGTGGAAGCATTATAAAATAAATGGAACCAAACTTCTAAAGACAAAACAACAATTGGGCATTAGAGAAAATTGTAGACACGATAACATGTGCATCTCCTCATTAAAAAAAAGATTGTAAGGAGACCGTTTCAAGTTTTCAAAAGTATAGGGAATTATAGTTTACGTTATTCTTTTAGGAATCATACAAGTTCTTTTTGCAATAAATTGAGATTACACATTATGTTAGGTATTACATTATTTTTTGAGTACCAAATTACACAGCAACTGGTTTGAATAGGAACTTGCAAGCACGGTTATACAGTGAAAACCATGTTAGGTGTAAATGTTGAGTAAAATTACTATTACTTAATTAATGAAATATTTTATCTGACTCAAATCATTTCAAGAGGCAAAAAAAGTTTATTAAATTTAATTTAATTTAACGTACATATTAGAAAAATCATTGAAGGGTACCATATCGGCTGTTATAAAAAGTTATTTTCTGACTCGAAATTTGATAAGTGCGTTTAATTTTCAAGTAACTGGTTACACCAGGTTTTTGTAATTATGTTACATACTTTGCGAGGCATTTTATACAATGTTTAGGTAGTACATAATATATTTCTGTTTTCAATACTCTACAAATATCAATAGTCTACACTTAGAAAGTGACGTTTATGTGGTGCAATGGATGAAAAATTTTTTAATAAATTATTAGATTTTTCAAAATTAGCATTTTTAAATCCCTTATATTAACTTCACAGCCGTCTCTGTCTGTCTAGGGCGGGCGGGCGTAAAAACAAAAGTAAAAAAATTACCCTTTTTCCGTGATCCCATCGAGCTTAAATTTGGCACACCGACCCGTCTCACCTTACAATGCATCGTATCAAAATTTCAGATCGATCGAACGTACCGAAATTAAATTAATGCATTTTTAGTTTATCCTTATATAACGTATGTAATTCAAATTCACTGTTTGTTATTGTTTTTTTCCCACGTGAGAGTTTGATTTGACGCGTTGACGCGACCCATCGAAGCACCGGCGTGCTTTTGCTTACATTTTACGTGTCACGCTGGGCTCGGTCAAGCGATCGGTGACCTGACTTTTCCCCATCTCCCCCCCCCCAGGGTTGTGAAGCAAAGTTCAGTTAAGACAGATTCAGTCTGTAAAAGTTTGTCGCGTTTGAAAATAATCAATACTGTTAGTTATGTCTCATAAATAAGGGATTTATAGTCAAAAACTTTGTTTTTACAGGTTTGTTTTATTAAATCCCTTATATTAACTTCACTACCGTCTCTGTCTGTCGTTCGTCGTCGGGCAGGTGGGTGGAAAAACAAAATTAAGAAATGACCCACTTCCCGTGATGCAATCGAGCTAAAATTTGGCACATAGACTTGTATTACCTAACAATGCATGGTATCAAAACTGCAGATTGATCAAACGTATCGTAATTAAATTAATGCATTTTTAGTTTGTCTCTATACAACGTATGTAATTCAATTTCAATGTTTGTTATTGTTTTTTTCACGTGACAGTTCAGTCACGCATTGACGCCAACAGTCGATGCCCAGGCTCCCTTCCGTCCCTTCCCCAATTTTTAAAGCCAGGGGATATCACTCGGTGTCAGTCTGTAAATGTTTGTTCATTTGAACATAATCAATACTTTTAGTTATGTCTCATATATAAGGGATTTATAGTCAAAAAATTTGTTTTTACGGGTATTTTTTATTATATTAAAAATCCCTCTGACATTATATTAAAAATCTTGAAAATAACTTTTATAACTATTTGATTTACTCACCATGAAACGTTCTCTTTATCTCCTGATATCCCCCCTTTCTCTCACTCCCCTGTCTCACTCAATTCCTTATCTCCAATCTCGCTACTTACTATATATATATATTCATCCATGTCTCGACTCTTACTTTAACGCTTCTCTTCCTCTATATCCTTTTTTTTGTCTCTCTTCCCTCTAAATTGTCACCCTCCCACTCATTCTATTGCCCTTCTCTTTCCTCTGTCTTTCAACTCTCTCTCTCTCTCTCTCTTTCCAACAACGCATGCCTAATTCTCCCCTCCCCCTAATGCTTTACAACTGTCAACTAACTCTCTCGCCTCAAGTTTACCTTTACGTTCTAAACTTCCTATGTATCTCTTCTCTCTTCCCCCATCTGACTCTTTCTGTATATATCCCCCCTCTCTGATTCTCTCGTCCTCTCTTTCCAATCAATTATTACAATCGCTATCTAACCCTCTTTTTGCTCACTCTCTCACATCTTTTTCTACCCTGTCTCTTTTTTATCTCTATTCTCTCTCTCCTCTCTCTCTCTCTCTCTCTCTCTCTCTCTCTCTCTCTCTCTCTCTCTCGTCTGCTCTCAGCCTTTTCTTTTATCAGCTCCCTATGTGTTCCTTTTTTCGTTCTTTCCTTTATTCAATACCAACCTTTATCTCTCACAATAACTCTTCTCTCTATTTATCGTCACTCTCCCCTCTCATTTTGTATACTCTTTATATTTAAATCATTTCTCCCTGTCTCTCCTTTTTCCAACGTAATTCCCTTTTCTCTCGCCCCTCTATCAACTATTACAATTCATTCATTATCACATTTTCTCTTTTTACCTCTTCCCTATAACACTTATTTCATTTCAATATCACCACCTTTCTATTTCTCGTGTCATTCCCTCTTCACTTTCACACACATTATTATTTCTTCTCTCTCTCTCTCTCTCTCTCTCTCTCTCTCTCCACATTTATATCTCTTATCACTTTTCTTCTCTAACTACCCACTCATGTCCAGTATCTCTTCGTCTCTCATCATCTTCTGCCTCATTATCTTATGAATAGTAATACAAGCAATGCACTGTTGGTGCGTAATGGATATAATAATTTAAAAATCGCGCCACGTAAAACATCCTTCGATGCATTATTTGGAACTTTTATATTTTAAATCCTTTATATTAACTCATGATGTCTGGTTGATTGCTTGCTTGTTTGCTTGCATGTAGAAAAATATTGTGATCGATTTGTAACCCACTTCCTAGTAAGCTAGCGAGCTGAAATTTTGCAGGCAGACTCGTGCCGATCATAAAAACGAGGTATCAAAATTTCAGATCGATCGCATGTACTGAATTATTGAATTTTTAGATTATTTTATTTATCTCTATGTATCCTGTTCAAATTTTGAGATAGAGTGTCGCGGTGCGTATATTATATTGAACGACCTTTTTATTAATATGATCCTGTTGCGCTATTTGGTGCGTATTATATTGACAATACTTATAAAAATATTCCCGATCGGTGCGCCTTATATTAAACACGTTTTAGGAGACATAATTAAAATTTTGTATTTTTTGATTGTCTTGCGATGCGTATTATAATGAACATTCTTTTAGTTATGGCTCGTACATATAGGATTTATTAACTTGTTTTTTACGGGTTCTTTTTATTAAGAAGTGCTTTAAATAAACACCATAATTTTTAAAAGACCCGTAAAAAACAAAGTTTTTAACTTTAAATCCTTTATTTACGAGACATAACTCGTAAGGCAAAGAGAACATATGGCAGTTATTGCCAGAAGAGAAAATGCACACGCTGAGGCTGTTGAGTGGCTAGATGAAGACGAATTTATCTGTCTGCAATTATCCTTCCAGGAAACGATGATGGTGAAAGATTGATATCAGTCGTAACTATGAATGAACACTTCACTTCACCGTTGTAAGATGATGTACAGTGAATATTTTAAAAAAAAACATTATTCATAGAACCATAATAAACATATTCAATATAGTACAATAGTTGATCACATAATTTTTCAATCCATTCTTTTCAGTCAAATTGTTTTGTTTCCTTTTTATTATTTAATCACTGGTTGAGGTCAAGTTTCGCTAATCTACTTCTTTTCCTGTGTCAATAGATGGTTTAATCGGAAGATTATCTAAAACTTGACCTCACCCATTGTAAATGAATAGGTAGCAGATAAAGAAAAATTGTCAAGTCTAATTTTTTGCAATTTTTGTTTTCAAATTCAATCTAGATTGATTTACTGTTTCATTGAATAACTGTGACAACTGTTGACAATTAACTATTCTACTATTAGAGTCATTTTAATAATCTGATAGTTCTTTTAAGTGGGGGTGTCAGGATTTCGGCTCCAGCTCCGGCAAATCCGGAATCCGGCTAATTTTAAAATTCCGGCTCCGACTTCGGCAGGATTTCACTTCATAAATCCGGCTGGCCGGTAGATTCCTAATTTATATATATATATATATATTATATATATATATATATATATATATATATATATGCATAATGCCTCCGGATAATCCGGCCATTTTAACTAATCTGATTCCGACTCCAGTCAGATTTCACTTTATAAATCCGGCCAAATTCAGCTCCAGCCGGATTTCAAAATTTGGAATCCGGTACATCCCTAATTTTAAGTTGAAATTTTATATTTGAATACAGTTAAATAGTGAAGTGTATTTTAAGTATTAAATTAAATATTGTAATTAGGTGTTAATTAATTTTTTTTTGAAAGTGTGACGTACTTTAGGGGGGGGGGTTCCCGAGATTGTGACAGTGTGTGACAGATGGAGGGGGGGTCAAAATTGTCAAAAATAGCGAGACGTTCCTTTTGACGGCCCCTAAGCAAATATTTTGAATAAAATTGATTTGATTCAATAAAGAGTGGTTAATGTGTGTGTAAAATATTTTTTTTTAATGAAAAGTTTGTAACATAATAAGTTCTTCTTTCAATGTATTAGATCGCGTCCATATTCTTTGTAATATTTTTTTTCATATCAAATCCTGATTCCTGAGGACAATGTTTGCTGTAGCTTAATTCAATGTCTTAAAATATATTAAGATTATAGACTCAATTTTTCATAATGAACTGTATGTCACCTTAATAACGAAGGACTATCTAGTATATATTTTAAAACAAATTCACTACGAAATCAGTGTAATCCACACCAAAAAAAATATATTTTAAAAATGTAATATATTATATATACATATAATTTATTTTTATTATATTATTAATATATATATTTATATATTACGGCCTGTAACGATTAATTTAAATTTAATCATTAACTTTTGAAAAATTAACGAATAATTTAATAAATTAATCGTTAATTTCGATTAAGCCAAAAATTAATTTAAGACGTCATTAAACTGAACATCTCAAGGGAAGTAACAAAAACAGGTATTTGACATTTAAATTTTTTTTAAAAATATTTTGAATTTAATTTTATTTGATTAAATCCAGGTCACATAAATTAATAAATTATAATAATACGCGGCGCTGTTTGTACGTTAAAAAGAAATAAATTAGCATTAATAATGAATTATTTTTTAATACATTGAAAACAAAATACTATAAATATTTTCTGAAGTTTTAATCTAGTTTTTATCCATTAAAATGACGGACTGCCACTCTTAATATATACAATTATATATATATACATATATATATATATTGCATTAACTTACTGTACTTTCACAAACTTGCCGGTGACAGTTTTTATTTTCACTTATTTAATAATGACAAAAGTCTGCACTTAGAATGTCAAGTAATTAGGTATACACTCTGGAACGGATTGTGCATGAAATGTAGATTCCAATGTACTATTTGTAGTTGTGAATATTACAGTCAAAGGGCAAATATGGTACATTCTATTGTTACATTTACTTATTCTAGAAACTATTCTAGATATGTATAATCATATATACGATTGAATCAATTTGTTTTTAAATATATACATATTTTGCATGCAAACACTTCGTGTGATTTTTGCTTACTGACTTCATTATTATAAGTTTAGAACATATTGACATTACACAAATATTTACAGTCACCAATACTGTCAAAGGGACCCCAAAATAGTACAAGAATATTATTAATATAATATATACAGCTGGGTAGCGAAGTCAATAGTGCGCTCTCCTCACAAACTGAGGAGCGTGGGATCTAGCCCCAGTTAAAGACACAACAAAAATTTTGATGGATGACTATTGCTAAAAAGTTATCCACTGACCTGGAGAGGAGATCGGCGCCGCTAGGTCTTCGAAGCCCCAAGAAAGTTCTAAGGGAAACATTAGAACCCCCTACGACCACAATGTTATTGGACACAATATATATATATATATATATATATATATATCTATATATATATATATATATATATATATATATATATATATATATATATAATATATATATAATATATATATAATTTTTAATACGATCAAATTGATCAGATAATTTCCAATCCTCATGTATCTCAACCTATTAGTCTGTTTCCCCATATCGCCCCTGTTATTGAAACATGTTTAAGATATGTTGCTGTTGCTATTTTTAAGAGAGGCTTTTTTCTGAACCAACAAAACCAATATATTTGGTTTGTCTGTGATAGTTTCTGCACAATAAAATTAAATAGAAATCTGGACTATTTTCTGCACTACAACCACCATGTTTAAGTTGGTTTGTATAGGTAAGTAACATGTGTGTATTATTTATAGGTATGTAACATGTGTGTATTATTTATAGGTGTGTAACATGTGTGTAGTATTTATATGTATGTAACATGTATGTATTATTTATAAGTATGTAGCATGTGTGTATTATTTATAGGTATGTAACATGCATGTATTATTTATAGGTATGTAACATGTGTGTATTATTTATAGGTACGTAACATGTGTGTATTATTTATAGGTATTAAACATGTGTGTATTAATTATAGGTACGTAATATGTGTGTATTATTTATAGGTACGTAACATGTGTGTATTATTTATAAGTACGTAATATGTGTGTATTATTTATAGGTATGTAACGTGTGTGCATTATTTCAAGAAAACAAATGAATTTCTCTTTTTTAGTTTGTTGGTTTATTTTCAGATTGAATGTTATCTACGACTTCATCACATACATCAAATATCCCTCCGTGTAAATATTCAAAATTGTCAGGATATAGTATCAAGATATATAATATCCACCTGAAGTATATGGTATTCTTCAATTGAATATTTACTTTCATCAAAGACAGTAATACACTTACATTGATCAACATGAAAACATGTATATGTAAGAAATTGAATTGACCAAATATAGAATTAATTATGTTGTTTACTAATACTTAATAAATTTCACACAATCCCAGCTTTGAGCTCCATTGGTCTCTTATTGTCTTTGACATCATTGTATGTATCTCAATCAATTGAAGTTTAGTTTTCATCTCATTCAATAGACTTGTTTGTTCCAATGTCCCATACACAGTCTTGAAAGTCAAACATTTCATTGTCCCGTGCTATTTTTCATCATTTAATCCCAATTCGATAGCTGGTAATATTTGTTGATTATGTTCTAAAACATTGTCAGTTTCTGATTCCGTTTGGATGTTTAAGGTATCAATATTATTGTACTCCATGCAATTCAATTTTAAGTATTGGTGCTCTGTGTAATCGTCTCCAATTGAAGAGTAATTGTCTCTGTAGAGAGAATGTGTTTGATTGTTTGTATATGTCATAACTTGATCCTTTAAATACGCTTTCTTGGCATTTAACCAACTGTGTGTATAGCTTTGCAGACCAATGTCCTCTTCTTTATCAGAACCATCAATAATACTTTGATCATTTTGTACTTTATATTGTTTACAAGTATTAAACGACGGTAACTTTATGTTATCTAGAACGTGATCAGCGCAATCACTTTCGTCATCTAATTCATTTTCTACAGAATAAAGATGTATTCCGTTTTTAAAACCCTCAGAATCACCATTGTCTGTTATTGAATTTTCGAGAATAGTGTCGTCACATTCTGACTTCAAGAAAATTACACTTTTTAAATCATCGTCATCTGTACATGGAGTTGTTTCATCGCCATGCATATTACTCAGTTTAAACGACTGTGTATCACTCTGTGATGTATCAATCTTCTGGTAATCAGATGTGCACCTTGAACGAGGCGGTAATGCTGGTCTTGATTCATCTTCATCTGATTCACACGACTCAGTGCAGCATTTATCATTGACTTGTAATTTGTGGTTTTGAGGAAATGATTTTGACGATTCCTCGTTTATTTCGGGAATTTCATAATATTCCATATTTGAATCAATATTTTCACCCGCATTGTCTTTTCCAGAAAAATTTTGTCTTTTCTTAATGCCTGAAATATAAAAAAATAAAAAGAGACAATGCGTTTTTTCGACAGTACTAATTGATTGCATTTATATAATAGACTTAATTTTTTATTCATTTGCACATTTTAACGAGATTTTTAGTTATACTTTTATTTATGACTTACGCTGAATTTTATGTGTTTTAAAAAGTGTATACTTTAAGGAATAAACGTTTCGTGTACCTTGTTTGAGAATATGACATCGAATTAAACCTCCGAGAATTAATAAAAATACAGCAATGATAATTGGTAGTCCAAGCTGTAGAGATAGACTGTTGTTGTCTTGATGTACTGATGACTCTTCAACTATGTAAACAAATAGGAGACATTATCAATCTAACACCTATTTAAGTGTGTTACAATTTGTTTGCGTATATAATTGTAAGTATCTGTATCGCTTTCAATGCATTTCTTAACACTAGTTATTAAAATACATATTTAAATTATATGTTTTTAAATAATATATTTTTAAAGAAAAGACTACCACTAAAGAAAAAAATATTACCTATAATTTCAAAATTGTATATGATACAATCCCCTCCTTTAAAATGGAAATACATTTCATATTTCCCCACATCTGCTGGTGAAGCATGTAATATTGTAATGTTGTAATACACGTTTAATAATGAATGCTTTTTGACTAATTTATTGTACAGATATTTGTTACTGTATTCTATTAGAATTTTGCTTGAAGTTTGCAGCCGAACAAATTCTATAGTGTCAACAGTTTCATTCCATAAATATCGTATACAGACTTCTTGTGACCAGTTTTTGTCTTGTCTGTCTGATATGTTATATATTTTTGGTTGATTTTCACACAACACTGGTGGACCTGAAATATAAGAATCTGCATTTTGCTAAAATGTAATTTTTGTGATGTTTTGAAAAAATAAATATTTTTAAATCGCCTAATAAAATAATTTAGTGATGATAAGTATACACTAAATAAAGGTTCATTAACACTTTGACTTGCGTGTGAGATAAAAGACTTAATGACAATTCTGTTAAAAAGACACACACAAAAAAAAACAATTTAAAAAAAAAGCAAGCTATAGGTTGTAGGTCGAAGAAAAATGGATTAGAGTATTTTATTATGCAATGCTAAACTTTTTATTTTATTTTTTAAAGTTCTTTAAATGTTTAATCATTGTATGTAGTATTGCACTTTAACTAAGGACAGACGTAAGTTTAAAGTTTTTTTCCAACCAGATATTCGTGCGTAAATCCAAAATGTATTATAAAAATGATATACTAATTGTCTATTATATATAGAATTATACATTATTATATTTGTTAACTTTTCTTTTACTAGTTTGAAATTTAACATGTTTTATTCACTCTTTTTTAATTTAAAATGATATTTAATTATTTTGCAAATATTCATTTCTTTTCAATTTCTCGTAGATTTAAGATACAGACTAGAAACGAACCGTGGCGTAGCATACGACGCGGATTTGCTCATAGATAGTGCAAAGAACAAAAGGGAAAGAACGGACACAAACAGCAGCACGCTTAAATAAAAACAATGCGAATGAATGATGACGGGGACGCCGACTTATAGTTGGTTTTGAGATTAGCGTACTGCAGTTGTTGTTACCTGCCCCCCCACCCTGCACCACCATCGCTTGCCAAATAAACTGGGATTGGTCGACCCTGGTTAGTGTAATTCATCAAGATTATTTGGAAACGTGTTGCGCTGTCCTAATTTCTGGTGAATTATACATATATATATATATATATATATATATATATATATATATATATATATATATATATATATATATATATATATATATATATATGCAGTGATACTTTTAGATACGAGCGCCCTAACATATGAGTCAGTTGAGATACAAGCTGTTGCACGAGATATTTTTTGTTGTTGAAATTCCAGAGACATTTGAGATACGTCGAGTGGCCAGCTGCAACGCTGCACACGGCAAACCCAGTTTACTGCGCTTCTGCCTCATCTCAAGTATTTCCATAATGTGATTGTTTACCTTGCTGTCGAAGCATCTTTGCTAAATTTTGCTAGGGCTCTGCGCTTTTTTTACATTTACATACTTTATCACATTTCTTTCTATAACCATGGGTCCGGAAAAAGTGAGTGGGAAGGTCAGTGCTCAGAATAAGATGATGTCTATTGAACTGGTCGTACATCGGAGCTACTTAATGACACTTGCCTAACTCATTTCCGAAGCATTCCGAAAAGGAGGAAGAAACAAACCTCTTTGGAGAGTTAATCCGGCGAAAAAGGCAAAGACCAGTGACGAGAAAAGCAATGATTAAAATTAAGCATACAATGGCATTTAAGTTGTGTGTAAGTTACATTTAAGTGACCAAAATACCAATATGTTTGTATACTTCATAAAAACAGGTGTTTTTTTGCTTTACATTCTATTTCATTATATTTTTATACAATATGTGTCATTTATAAATACATTTTCGTATTAAAAAAAAACAAAAAAAAACGTAAAACAAACAATTAGGGGTAGCATTGTTGGGCCTGGAACGGATTAATGTCATTTCAATTAATTTCAATGGGGAAAACTGCTTTGAGATACCCGAACATTGTCGTAAGAGCATGGTTACGGAACGAATTAACTCGTATCTCGAGGTATCAAATATATAAAAACAGCTGATAGAAAATATTTGTTTTTACCACGTTTTTATTAACTTGCTTTCGTGTCTGTCTGTTCGCAATTTTTGCAAATTTGCCAAAGTAAAATTAAACCACTTTTGATGGTCCTAGAGAGCTCCACAGATAGATCTTGGATGACAATGCATTCTTTCAAAATTTCAAAACGATCGAATGTACCGTAATTAAATTAATGCATTTGTTTGTTTGTCTCTATATAAGCATCTGTATCCCTCTGCTGTTGTTAAATTTCACGTGCCTAGTTCATCCCTTGACCTCATCGCCTTGGTATTAAAACAGCGCTTCCCAACCTGTGGGGGTCGCGATGGGTTTTCTGGCGGTCGCCAAATGTCAACTAAAAATATTCACTATAATGCAAATTTGCTATATTTTCTAAATTTTGCTTCTGTTTTTATCAAAATTACACATTTACAATTTACAAGGCAAAAGAGAGATCTATAAGTGAGAGAATGAGTGAACTGCATATGTTAAAACTCATTATCGCCAGCCCCACCTTTTTAGTCATATTAAATTAAAGTACTTGAACTTATAAATTTTAAATTATTTTCTTCTTTTTAGTCCACTTATAAAAACGTGGTTTTTAAAAATCCCTTTTACCTTTATTTATTTTCTAAAGCAGCTCTTATGACAAACTTTTTGATTATTCATATCTATATTAAATTTCAAAAATCTAATTCGCTTCATCCTGTTACGTAATTTATTATGTTTTTAGATTTGCCTAGTTATTAACATAATCGTTGCATTTTTTTATCAAGCGTAGTTTAAGCTCTATTACTTTTGCTCTTGCAATGTGTCTGCATTGACATGCTCTTTTAAAAAGCCACTTTTGTTCGATGTATGAAATACATATCTTTGTGTATTAAAGGAGATTGCTTTTAAAAATGGAAAAAAAACAATCGTAATTACATTAAGAATGCATATAGTTACATTTCAAACATAAAATATAATTGATTTCTTACAGTCTTTTACCCAAACCGTAAAGACAACTTGTTCAATATTTTTGGTGACGATGTCCTCCAGTTCACATGTGTATTCTCCGATGTCCTTACAGCCAACATTTTCTATGACAAGTGAAAGTGACGTAGTATTTTCCTGCCACACCAGAGGCCATCCATCATCCAGTGTTATTGTTAGATTGCTAGGTAAAGAGTTCGTCTCTACTGTGCAGCTGAAATGTAATGATGATCCAATGTTCTGTATAACACGATCATCTTGAATTCTCCCATTATCGTGCACTTTGAATTCTTTGATAAACATGGAATCTAAAATTTTGAGTAAAAAATCATTTTATTTATAGAAATTTGATAGGGGATGATTTTTAAGTTTACCTTAAAAATCTTACACAACATACTCATATTATCTTTTAAAAATGATGAATCTATATTACAAATTTAAAAAAAACAATATTTTATTAATAATAAGTATAACTTCTGAAGAAATAAAACAAATTAAACATCTCGGAATATTACAATTTGCTAGCACTTATCCTACTCTAGGCAATTGCTTTTCTAAATAACATGTTAAAAATGTGTTATGGAAGTGGGTTTCCAGATCAAAATTATTGTTAAAGCAGACGAAAACAATTTATTCGCAATAGTCTTTTCTTTAAAGTAAAATGTTTTATTAAATTATGAACGTTGGGGAATATATCTAACGGTTTCCAACATCTTAAGACATATAAATGAAAGCATTTTTGCAGATATATTAATTAGTATCTATTTAAATGTAAACTGTAATGAATTTATATTTAAAAAAATATTTTACAGCGATTCTGAACTATCAATAGTTGATACAATTAGATGACAAACATTATTTTCTCGCATAGTTCTCTAACTAATAAAACAATGATTATGTTGCATAAAGAAGGGTCCACACATCAAATTTTCCAGAAAAACTTGTCTTGTCACAACTTTCAAAATCTTTATACATAGCTAAAAACAATTATAAGTTCGACAAATAAAATAGTGCATGGCGCAATTAGTGACTCAATTTCCAATGGTTATTTAACAAATTTTGATCACAATTTGAATGGGAAATTTGATATGTTGACCAACCTTTAATGTCATAAATGATTGTATTCTTATTGCAAGAGGCTGTGCTCTTTGATACATTAATATTTTAAGAAAACTATTTTTAAGATTGCTCTTGTCTGGGATTGTCATAAGTCATGCCGCGTTCAAGACTTACAAACATACCCTTACATGAAGATTGCAAACAGATCAAAAGCCGCAAATACACAAACAAATTATAATAACACAAGAGTTCTCTAGCCAATTCAATCCATTGGTTTAACATTACCCATGATTCAATGGTACTTCCAGCATAAAAGTCCAGAATGCTGCAGCAACATTATAATTATTTAACCAAGGAGGAAAGAATGGGAAATACATTCCTTAAAATTTTCCAAGTACCGTGCTAATAATATATTTTTCTCTATATTTGATATGTGCTTCTTGGCAAAATACTATCAACAGAAAACAGGGGCCTGAAAAAACTACCACAACCAAACATCTGTAGGGTGTACATAATTGTTTCCGTCCAACACTGTCACGTGAGAGGGAGGAGATTGAAAGAAATGGAAGTCATGTGATTAGAGAGAGACATAATATGGCCGACTGGTGTGTTTATATTTCGTGGACATGTGATACTGATGGTGTAAATTGAATTAAAAGTTATTTTATTGAACAAGTGTCTCACGGAGTCTTTGTGAAAGAGATAGAGTTGATGTAATTGAAAGAGATAGAGTTGATGTAATTGAAAGAGATAGAGTTGATGTAATTGCGCGTACAGAAAGTTAAATGTTACAAACACATTACTCGTTATTGTGTTTACGGTTTTGACAGGTTTTAATTGAAATACTTTGACCGTGCAAGTTTAACATGTCTTTAGGTGGGGGGGGGGATCTTTGTCGCTAGACTGTCTATATCATCTTCATCACGCTAGGGGAATAAAGTTGTTTTAATAACTTTTCGAAAACACTATATGTCATTGTTGAGATCCGCTGGGTCGCTTATGTGAGACTATCTGATTCATGAAACGCTGATGACTTAACGGTGACGCATGCATCTAAGTGGCATAAAACAATGGCTGGCCATTAGGAACGGAGGTCGCGCGTGGAGTTTAGCATCTTGGACCCTTGCTTATTTAAACAAGATTCCAGATCTCATTCGGTTTCTTCACCCAATCACCCCAGAGATACAAGTAGCAAGACCGTACAAGACGGGCCAGCTTGGTTGATCATGATTGACGGGAAGAATTGAGTGTGTCCAATATGAACATTTGTCAGGTATAGATTAGATAAATCATATTGTATTTAGTTAGTACATTTTTTATATTCTAGTAATGCTAGATTATTCACTTATGTTAATTTATTAGTTGGTTAATGTATGTTGAATTGTTGGCGAAAGGTTATTCTCTTTTTGTTCAGACAAATAAAGGAATTCTCTACCATTACACGTCCATAGTATTTCAACTACTAAGCCCTTCAAGACTGCACTTAAGACGCATCTTTTCAAAATTAATTTTCAAAATTAATGAAACAACATTAATTTTAATGATTAACGTAGCTTATGTGTAACGTACTGTCACTTATGTGGTTATTATCATAGGAATGTTTATTTAATTATTATATGTATGTTATTATCTCCATGTTAAGCGCTGTTGGCATGGCTCCTTTCCTGGGATAAGAAGTAGTAGTAAGTTCCCTCCCATGAATAGTCTATGGGGCAAGTGAAACAGCGTTCACAAGTTTCAATAGCCACGGCATACGAGGGGATTGTGTGGCTAGCACAATGCCCAGCCATGGCATACGAGGGGATTGTGTGGCTAGCACAATGCCCGGCCGCCTTTACTACCCCAACTTATGTCGGGTACCCACTAAGAGCTGGGTAGACTCAGGGACGCCCTAGGCACAGGGGAACAAATCCATGCCGTCACATGGATTCGAGCCCATGACCATGGGAACGCTAGTCGAGCGCGCTGCCACTCGACCACCGCGCCCCCAAGCGCCCCCAAGGGATAAAGCGCTATATAAATTTTCAATGTATTATTATTATAATTATATTCTAGCCAATAAATTAAGAGCCACTCGACCACCGCGCCCCCAAGCGCCCCCAAGGGATAAAGCGCTATATAAATTTTCAATGTATTATTATTATAATTATATTCTAGCCAATAAATTAAGAGCAAGTAAGGTAACATTGACTAAAGTAAGAGTAAAGTTAAACAAAGTATAATGAAGTATCCAGACGACCAAGTCAATAGAAATGAGCCACCGACAGTCAGTTCCCATGGGACCGCAAGTAACAGGTGTAAAGACTTTCCTTGGAATAGAGCAGACCATTAAGACTAGCGTAACGAGCTGGGCAAGTTTATACTGAGGGAAGTGTCGACTCGTACGTTAGGCAGGAAAAAAGTGTGCGGATTTCAACCGAAAGGAGCATTCCCTGTCAAAAGGAGAGCGACAAGGGACGCGGTCTCATTAGTTCCCATTTTGCATTCAATAAATATTTGTATTAGGTTGTTCTAATGGTTTTTGTAACATCTAACTTTTTGTATATTTATTTATATTGATATATATTTTGTATATATTTTGCATTCTTTAAGTAATTAAATATTTTTGTCTGTAGTAGGACAGAGGTTTTTCTTTAGATAACTATATGTGTTTAGAAATATATATATATATATATATATATATATTATATATATATATATATATATATATATATATATATATATATATATATATATATATATAGTATCGCTAAATTATGTTTAAATATCAGACGCAGTTTGGATTTTTGAAACAAACAAATAAATAAATGTAAGGCTAAACAATATATTCAAATGTACTCTATTTAGAGCATTTAGGCGGATTAATTTAGTGGTTGAATTTAATTATCCCTAGCTACCCTTAAATTAATTGTTTCTTATAGAAGCTTTATATTTTTATTTTTTTTAAAATCAAATAGCAATGAAACTTTAGAAATTTGTTGAGTACGTTA
>CALYLW010000077.1:817015-974515 GCA_944989445.1 Ampullaceana balthica
GTCATTTTATTTCACTTTATCTATATCTATAAAAATCAAAGTATGTCTGTGTATGTATGTGTGTGTCTGTGTGTGTGTGTATGTCCTTTAGCTGACTAAACCATTCACCCGATCGTCAAGAACCTTTTTGAGACGGTTTAGTATGCTCACAGGATGGTAACTGCCAGCTTTTTTTTTGAAATGTAACACTCATGGTGCGCCGGTGCCCCATAATGTCATGTTTTGCTTAAATGAGCTATATAAAAATTAGTTTAAGCGTTAGCTACTGTGTTAATTAATGGATCTTAACTAAACTTTGTATATAAAAACTTAACAGCCAATACTAAAATACTATAGGGCAATAAACTACTAATGACCATTCCTTCGGCCCTGGGGCCAAAAACGTCATTTTTCTTCAACTTTTAAGAATTTATTTCCCATATATTTATTAAAGATCTTGAAAATAATGATACATTCGTCCATTATTATCCATATTGAAACAAACTGGTGTTTTGAAATTTATGTCTTGCAAATAATGGCCCTGGGGCCCTTAGTGTCGTTTTTTGCTTTCATAAGCTATTTAAAAATTAGTTTATGCGTTAGGTACTAAGTGAATGAATGGATCTTAACCAAACTTTGTTTTCAAAAACTTGGTATCCTATATTAAAATAATTAAAGTTTCTGAACTTTTCATGTCGATTTCTTCGGGGCCCCAAATATCTTTTTTCGTATATGTTTAAGATATTGTTCCTATTTACTTTTTAAAGAGCTTGAGAAATATAGCCAAAATTAAAATGAACTAAAATGAACAGGTTTTTGAAATTGACCTCTTGCACCGAATGGGTCAGGGGCCCCTTAATGTTATTTTCCCTCTATTTTAGGTATATAAAAAGTAATTTAAGAGTTAGATATTGAGAAAATAACTGGATTTTGAGAAAACTTAGAATATAAAAACTTAAGAGCCTATATTACTATAGGGCAATGAACTCTTAATTTCCATTCCTTCGAAAAAGTGTTTTACTGAACTTTAATCATTGTATTCCCTATTCAATTTTACACGATATTGAGGAATATAGGAGTACAATGGCAATAAAAAACTATAATATCATTCATTTTGGGATCGTTTCTTCTTTTGTACGCTATTTAATTATTAAAATATTTTATCCATTTGATATGAAACTTGGATTTTTTTTTCACACTTCCACGAAGGTTTCTTCAGAATTGTTTTAAAACATACCACTCATTGGTTTCTTTAAATTTATTCCTTTTTACTTTGATCGTTGCAACGCACGACGGGTCTGCTAGTAGCATTATAAAATATCCTGACATTTTTAAGTCCTATACAATCAGAAAATATCATTCTTTAATAAAGAAAATTGTCAAAGTTGAGTCCTTGGTTCCAGCTGGAGAGGTTATTTTGTTTATATAAGAACCAAAGCCAATGGTAAAAGAGGTTATCATATGAAATATGAAAATCAATGACACCATTGTAAAAAAAAATAAAGTAAAATAGCATGTGTCAGGCTTTTTCTAGGCACCGAGATTTCTATAAGAGCATAGACAGATAAGATGCTGTCAAGAGACGAATAGAATAATTGTTTATTACAAGTCGCTGAGTGCTGTAGCCTTAAAAAGCTCAAGAAATATGTTAATACAATATTCTATTAAATAAGGGATGCATAACTGGATATACCCCAATAAGTAAAAATAAAAATCAATTTTAAAGGTTTATCATTTTAGATCTACATGCAGAATCATATTTCAACTTTTAAATACCTTTACATAAAATTAGCAACATTAGTATTTAATGAGAATACATTATTAAAGTTTGTCCTTATTTTTTCACGATTGGAAGCAAAACATTTTTAGCTTTAAATTATTTTTAATTATATTAAAAAATTGTTTTTGCATTGATCTATACTTTTTTAAAAATGCACAATAAAAAGAAAACAATGTTTTTACCTTTACGAACTTCCATACAAAGAAAATATTTTCTTGTGGTGCAGTAATCACTATTAATATAAAGTGCATCACGTAAAAATAGGCATGATTCCTGATTTTCATTAGATGACTTTTTTCTATTAACTAGTGGTGATTTGTTGTTCAAACTTTCATTAGTTGCTGTCCATATACATTGTTCACTCTCTTCGAAACAGTTTGCTCCGATCCAAGCTGTAAAATTTAAAATGTATAAAACACCTAATCTAAAAACTTTTCTGAATAAAAGACTATATTTCAAATAAATAGAATAGTTTTTAAATTTTAAAAAATAGTTTTAAACTCTGTTTGACAAAATAAATTTTTGCTTAATTATCTATCATTTTTTTCTTCTTTCTTTGTCGGTAAATTGTTGATTTTCTAATAAATCTTTCATTGAAAAAATAAACGTTTGGCTAACAATCTATTATTTACCATCGCTGTTATATGGTACACTGTTAATTTTTAGTAATTATTATTATTGTTTTGTTTCAAATTTAACACAAACGAGAGGTTAATATTTTCACAAGAGAATACAACTCTATATATAAAACCTTCTGCACCCAATGTTGAGTCAGACATTATTTCATATATTTGATCTTTGAATTTTAAAGTGGCAAGTGCAGCTCCGTTGATTTCACAGGATTTCTGGAACAAAATATATATTTAATATTGACTTTAGTATGCAATATCTTTATCTAAGCGATCGTTTCTTGTTATTCTAAATATTCTATGATTGTGTTATTTATCTTGAGACAAAATCTATAAAGATGCTATGAATTTTATTCATTATATAATTATAATAGTTAACATTATATTTTTATATATACTAAAAATAATAGAAACCTTTATAAGCATACATATTTCAAAAAATAAAACATCAGCAACAAATTGTTTTTTCATTTAAGTTATTTATATTTAGAAATCTAAATTAGGTTATTTCAATTTGTATTAAACGAGTATAAAAAACAATGTTTGGGCTTAAAGAAAAAAACAACAATTTATTTGCTGTTTTGTTTATGTATCTGCTTTAATCACTAGGGTATAATGTCGGCAAAACATTAATATCACTAACCATGCCTGAAAATGTTTGATAGTTTATCATAAATATAAAAAAATTGAATTATTGTGTGAACACATCCAAAAACAATTACTAATTTTCCAAATATTTAGAAAAAACATAATATTATTTGCCTATTTATTTTCAATATTTAAAAATTAAATCACAAAATTCAAATTTTGAAACCATGTATCTTTAAACGCACGTTTGTATTACGTATTATATTAAATAGTAAAATGAATTAGTGCAAACTTCTTTGTTTATAAACTTACTACACATGCTTAATTTTATTTAATATTGATGACTATTTATAAAGTCATGCATTCGTTATTTCTAAGACGAATGTGCAAATGTAGCATGTCATTATTGTTAAGATGTATTATTAAATAAAATGTGTGACATAAAATAAATACATGAATATTCTATTACAATTAGACACACACTAAACATTGATATTACCTTAGCTTCCCACCAGGTTTTTTGATGTGAATAAAGTGTAAAACATGTCCCATCCAGCCATTTTTGATTGCTTTCGACACAACTGGTGGGCAAAATGTCTGCAAATAAAATTTGTAAAATAACACATTTTCGTGTTTAAAATTCAATGGATTACAATTGAGATATCATCTTCGGAAACGGTTAGTAAAACTATATTTATTGTATTACGTGAGGAAATCATGAACAGAAAACAATATTTTTTTTAAATAGTCAATAAAATCCCACTTAAAAAAGTAAGACAGTACACCTATTAACGTTATCAACTAGAAAAAACACGCATTTGTTAAAATTAAACAAAAATGGAAACTAACAAAGAAATAATATGTCGCTCCGATACTCAAGACAATCACGGTTCGAGCCCCGGAGCTTGCAAGGCTCCCAAGTTTACCCAGCTCCCATTGGATAACCTTTCGAATACATAAGTGCTCGTTAACCTTGATTGGTAGTTCAACTAGGAGAAGGAAACTCTGACTTCAAAACGTCCACTGCCTTTCGGACACACCCGATTCCTGGAAAAGGCTAAGGAAGTAAAACGCTGACAGAAAAACAGGAAATGGAGCACTACAGTCGGTCTATACAAAAAAGTTATGTACATTCCGGCAGCATCTGCAACGCCAATGGTGCCAAGCTGCATCGACGCAAGTAATTCCCTTGGTTACACCATTGACTTAGAGAGGGGGATATGTTTTATGGGCATCAGCTAATTCTCCATAATACCCGTACAAGCTCGCATCACCTCTGCAGAGGACACTCCAGCGTCGCCGCAAGGTCTCGAAAAAAAAACACGGGAAGCAGCACTTACCGGTTCTAAGCAAAAGCTAAATTGTCGTAGACCTAGGCGCAAGGAGCCGCTTCCGACTGTGGGAGAGACTACCAAGTCTTACTGGAAAGCTACAGCCCGCCTCAAACTTGGCAGCCCCCAGTCAAATAGGTGGTATCCCATCTTGGTCAGCCTTCTCCAATGGGTGCTTTGAGTTAGAGTACCACTCAACAATTGAGCAAAAAAAGCCATGCACCAAGAAATAAAACAAATACAAAGAACATCCTCACTCTTCAAATCGCTAGCTGGAACGTAAGGAATATGTGTCCCGGCATCACTGTTAACCCGCCTTCTATAAACAGGAATAATTGATAGAGAACTCAGAGGACTGAAGATTGACATCGCATGTCTTTAAGAGAACATGCTCTCAGACAGCGGATCACTTAAAGGGGCAACGCACACATTCTTCTGGCAATGCAGATCTACAGGTGAACCAAGACAGCATGGTATTCGTTTCGCAGTTAGGAACACCCTACTACCATCCATTGAGCCCCAGTCATCTTCTCCAGCATAAAGTCAGCTGCAGACATAGACAATGGCAAAGCCATGTACCAAAATATTACAAGAGTAACTACCCCTTTGACGTCCTAAGTTGTCCCCCCGCCCTGCTTAAAGTCCAAAAGTGGAGAAATTTTCCATGACCAGGCAGCGAAGCTAAAACGCAGGGTTGAGCATTATCTGTAACTGTATGAAAAAAATATCACAGTCTCCAGCGCCGCTCTAGATGACATCCCCGCTATGCTGTCAATGTAAGAAATTGAAGTCGTGCGCACACAGGAAGAGCTGAGCACAACAATTGACTGCCTAGCTTGTGGAAACGCCCCTGAGAATGATGGCATACCACCAGAAGCTCTAAAGAGTGGCAAGACAGCTTTACTCCAACTTATGAACAAGCTTCTGTCTATTTGCTGGGAACAGGGTGTAAATTGTTAGCGTATTTTTACTTATTAATAAGCAACTTGTATGCGTTCTCTCAATACATAATCTTGTACACAATAATCCACTGAAGAACTTGTTTCAATAAAAAAAAATTTAATATGTATACTATGTACATAACATATAATATACAACGTGGAAATCTTGAGGTACACACACATTCCGTCCTTCCATTACGGAACTTCTCTGACAACTCCTCTCCCAACCTTCTTAGCCAGTGGGAACGAATCTTTCTTCCCGTGCTTATCACTCACATGACCTCTCCGTCATCTTATCACGCAAAACACTCGTGATGCGCTCATGATACTCATGTGACACAGGGCTATATCTCACAAGACTTAAAGTATGCATGTATAGTAACATTAAATACGAACAAGGGCGATTGGAGTGACATCAATAAATATCATGGCATCTCACTCCTTAGTACTGTAGGAAAAGTCTTTGCCCGTGTCATACTAACACGATTACAGAGTTTAGCCTCCCGAGTTATCCAGAATCTCAGTGTGGTTTCCGAACTGGTCAGTCTACCATAGACATGGTTTTCTCCATACGTCAGCTCCAGGTAAAATGGAGAGAGTAGCAGATGACACTATACATTACCTTTGTGGATTCCACGAAAGTGTTTGATTTAGTCAATCGCAACGGGCTATTCTAAATCGTGGAAAAAATCGGTGGTCCCCCACACCTACTCGCTATCATCAAACAGGTCCATGAAAATATGCAGGGCGCAGTACAGTTCAATGGAGCTGCGCTAGAAGCCTTTCCAGTCAGCAGCGGAGTTAAACAAGGTTGTGTACTCGCACCAACACTGTTTGCAGTATTCTTCTCTGTACTTTTTCGATACGCATTCAAGGATAGCAATGATGGAATCTGATTACACACCAGAGCTGATCTAAGACTTTTCAACACTCATCGCCTCCGAGCCAAAAACAAAAATACAGATGTCCTAATTCGTGGCCTACTCTTTGCGGATGATTCGGCACTAACAGCACACACACAGATGCTGGTTTGCAACAACTCATTTCAAGCTTCTCCAAAGCCTGTAAAAAATTTGGTCAGCAAATCAACTTGAAAAAGACAAATATCATCGCACATGACACACGTTCTTTTCCTAACATCAATATCGACAATTAAAACTTGGAGGTTGAGGACAGCTTCACCTACTTGGGTTCCAAGGTGTCTAATACACTCTCCATCGAGGACGAAATAAACAGTAGAATTGGCAAGGCAGCTGTGACAATAGCTAAATTAAATAAACGGGGATTGCAAAACACTAAGCTAACTGAGAAAACCAAACTGTCTATCTATCGAGCCTGCGTCGTCAGTACACTGCTAAATGGAAACTAGACATGGACCACTTATACATCCCATGAGCGCAAGCTTAATAACTTCCACTTGGTGTGCCTGCGTCGCATCTTTGGCATTAAATTGAATGATACAGTTCTAAATAGTGAGCTCCTGATGTGTGCCAATACCCAAAGCAAGTCCTCAATCCTTATTGAAAGACGCCTGAGTTGGCTAGGACATGTAAAAAGAATGAGCCCTGACCGCATCCCAAGGACCTCCTATACTGAGGACTGGCATCGGAAAAGAGAAAGACAGGTCACCCACGTCTGCGATTTAAAGATGTCTGCCAAAGAGACATGAAAGCATCAAGAATATGTAAACACGACTGGGAGTGTAAGGCAAACGACCGATCTAAATGGCGTACAGTAGTAAAAGGGGGTGTCATTGTAGCCGTGGAAATAAGGATGGAGGAGGCTACAGACAGAAAAGCTTGGAGAAAAGCCAACACATTGTGAACCGCAGAACTCGTGTGCAAAAGTTGTGGTAAAGACTTTCACAAAATGAAAGGGCTGCACAGGCACATTAGAAAATGCAACCCAACACATTTGATGCACCATCGTCCTGCAAGACGGAAAGATGCTGGTCTATTTTAATCTTTTTTTTTACCAATATAAATTAGTATTAGAAGTTGAATTAAGGAGAAAAAAGTTTTAACACAACACGTGTCGTAAGCTTTTTTCCCCCTTCGGCAAGGCTCACAAAGCTATATACAATTCCATATCATTAAAAGGGGCGCTTTTTATGGGTTTGAAAGTCCTTTAAAAAAATATTCTACATGCCTAACGACAAAATTGGCTTTATTTAGTACGTTAAAATTTAAGAAACTTGACGTAGAACTAAATAGAACTGACAGGTTGTTTACAATTGATATTATACTCAACCACCATTACATCATTGAGATTCAAGTTCCAAAAATCGTTCTGAATGGTTGTTTCAACATATCCAATACTTTTTGGCAATCAGTTTTTAGAACTATTCGCTAGTGCATGACAACGTTCATCATATAACCACAAATGCAAATATCATGTGATTTCTGCTTAGACACTACATTATGATCTTATTTCATCGGAGAAGCAATCTTGAAGAAAAAAGAGAAAATTTCTTTAGCAAGAGCATTTTTATCGAGATAACTGCGTTACAGCCAAGCAAATAATGAATGAAAACCATTTCATTTATTAACTACACATTTTAGGTATACTACATATTGCCTAAGCACAATATATTAGCCAGGATAAATCAAAATTTATGTAATGTATATATAATTTAGCAGATAAAACGAGTTGATTTTAAAGATATTTACTTTAGTAAAGCGAAAGAGATTTGAAAATTAATATATATGTTTATTGAGCTACGGACGTATGTGTCATAAACAGTGTGTATCTTACCGACACATTTTATTTTTATTTAATTATTTTGTGGTAGTAAATATTTGAATAATTTGAGACTTTATGTAGCACTGTATCGCAGTAGGAAAACTATATGATTGCGCTTCATTTTTTAAATTGAATAAAACATTAATAACTAGGATAGTACACTCCATTTTTCTTAACCAGTCAAGGAGATGTTAATTAATTTCGTGAGATTTGCGTGGAGTTTTAGTTTATTGCGAATGTGTAATGGCAGATAATTCAATCGTTATGTAATTCTCAAAGAGACATAAAATTTTCCGAAAGTTTTAAATATTTTTTTCCCATATGAACAACATGAATACGTGTGTCTTCAAAAGCTTGTAAGCGACAAGAGAGTGAGTATAGTATACAGATATAAATTATGTAGGATATCAAGATATGAAATAAATGAATTGAATAAGAAGTTGTAGGGGAGGATAGAAAGATTGTATTAATAACGAAAAATTCCAAAGTATTATTGAACGCTTGTAAAACGGGACCAACATTAAAAGGTGACAATGTTTTCTATAGCTTAATTTATGTATCCAGCATTGAAACAATAAAGTAAACAACACCACCCTCGCTTGCCAAACATAAACTTGCTAGACACTAGCGAGGGTCATTCGTCATGCTTGCTTGCTCGCATCGTCTTGTGCTTGTCTTAATTTCTCACTAATAATATATATATATAGAGAGAGAGAATGTTTAGTAAAGCATTAGTTTTATTTTTTATCAACCTTTGGAAATAACGTTTTGGTATTAAAAAAAAATATATGTTATAATTTAGGCTATTTAACAATACAAACCTCTAATGTTCATACAGACATAGAATGCTTTCGTACTACAATTTGAAGTGCGAATAGGGTAAAAGCGAACAAATTCTCTGTTTATGTGTGCACATCTTTCTTTTCGGAACCACAGGCCATCATAAAAATTATATGTTTCATTGTTTGCAATCCACACAAACTCTCCTTCTATCGGATCATTGGCACCGACCCAGACTGGACAAAAAAAGTAAAAAAGTTAATTTTGAGCATTGTAATATTTGTCTAGGCAATGGAAGTTTTAAATATCTAAACTAGTAATTATAGCTTCATGGTCTTTCGGTAATATATACATTTTTTTCTCATGCTCTAAACGCAGTAAGTTCAAAATGTGTCTTTAAAATAAACATTTAACCAAATTGGGTGTAAGAATTTAAAAAAGAAAAAAAGCTAGAATGATTTTACAATATATATTAACCACGTAGTAGGAAGAAATATATTAAAGCAAAAATGTATGTATGATTTATTTGAAAATAAAGTAGACATGGTATTAATTAGACTTCATCATAAAAATATCTGAACGGAAATACAAAATTACCAAATAAAAAAATAGAAATATCTTGTTTTTCTTCATTTAAATTATATAAATAAATTGTATACTTGTATACATATATTTAATATGTATATATGTATGTATATATATATATATATATATATATATATATATATATATATTTGTGTGTGTGTGTGTGTTATAGGCAATGTGTGAAATCTGGCAATGTATACAATGCATGATTGTTTCAGCCAAATTATGAAATTAGTAAAAAATGTGCATACTTTTCCGAGGCATTCTATGTAATGCCGTATTTCGTTTATGCAAATTGTAAAAAGAGCACAACAAAAGCTTTATTGATTATTACGTATTTTAGAGTGGAAGTAATACGAAATAAAGCATATGAAGTTTTTAACGGAAAAGGTTCCATTTCGATTCCATTTTATGTTTGATAGCTTTCTCAATATTGAAGCAAACAGTGCACGAAATGCTAACCCCATAAACTTCTACTTCGTTGTCGTCAACGTCTTTAGCGTAATAACCACAGATGACATGAACATTTCGGCTACACTTTCGACATGTATGAGCACCGCTGGTTTCTTTTAAGCAGAGCAGCAGGTAGTGGAAGAACAAGGGTCTTCGGTAACTACGAAAATGGACGGCTCTTCGATAACGATGGCTTCACCACTTCTTTGTTTTCCATCATTATGGATTGCCTCTCAAGCAATTCTTCTGTAGAAATCGCTATCTCTTGCATTCCTTCAGCTCTGTTTTCCTACTTTTGTGTTGATTTTACCATCTGGATTATTTTTTCGATGTCTTCCTCTTGTTTCCGCATCTAGTAAAACATCATCAGGTAGGGACGACATTGTGATGCCTACATTAGCTCTGCAGCCAAAATGAGCTTTGTATGGTTATCTTTTAATCCCATAAAGAAAAGCTATGTGCTTCATTAGTTGGACGAACCATAATTCCTCACTCCAGTGGCCAGTTTTTTCATCTTTTATCGAAGCACACATCATTTTTCGATGTCTTGATTAGCTCTTTCGACGCTCCCCTGGCTTTGTGAATGGCACGGCTTGCCATCAACGATCTTCAATGTGGACCAGCAGTCCTTTAGGCTGCTTACCACTTTGTTTGCAAATCCCTGCCGTTATTGGACTGTAGAATCATTAGAGCACCAAGCAACATAAATATGTCTACGAGCTGGTATGCTACTTATTGTGCCCTCTTTGTCTTCAGGGCCCTGAGAACCACGAACTTGCTGAGATGATCTTAATACATCATTATAAACTTGTATTACCCATCAGGATTGGATTGAAAGTCGATGAGATCGACATGAAAACGAGAGTTGAATTCAGATATAACCATTGGCTTCTCCACAATGCCTTTGTTTACGCCTTTTTTTCTGGCAAGGTTCACAAAGGTTAATAAACAGTTCAATGTCATGACGGGTAACTTCTTGTATTTGGATGAAAGTTCTTTCAACATTCTTTCCCGTCCTCACTGACAAATATCCAAGTGGGCCTTATGAAGTACGTCAAATATTTCGAAGTCCGCGACGTAAAACTGCATGCCACTCACACCTTCTTTAACAGGGTAGATCAACTTACTCTTATTTTCCACCATCATGACATCATAGTGTTTAACCAGCCAATAGTCCCGTGGTTATTGCTTAAAGAATGGTAGTCTTAGCTATTTTCACATCGCGTACGAATTTTTGGTAAGTGATTTAGTGGCGGTACAAATGGTGGAGGAAGGCCTGTTACATACTTTGCCGGACGACAACTCGACATTATATAGAATTCTAGCAATGTTTGAAATAGCAATCATTTCATAATTTGCCTAAAACTATCAGTCATTCTATAAATTTGCCTAGGCCTTCTATAGAATGCCTAAATTTTGCACATTGTCTGTAACATAAATAATATATATATATATATATATATATATATATATATATATATTATTAAATTTTAGCTTACGATCTGTTGCGGGTAGAATACTTTCTTGTTTAGATAATGTCTCAGTGAAGTGAAGTTTTGAATTCAACATAGCTAAGACCGATCCCTTCTGTTTGCAGTACTCCTTTTCAATATTTAAAAGACAGAAATATGTGTAATAAAGATCATGGTATGTGTTTCTATCTATCTATCTATCTATCTATCTATCTATCTATCTATCTATCTATCTATCTATCTATCTATCTATCTATCTATCTATCTATCTATCTATCTATCTATCTATCTATCTATCTATCTATCTATCTATCTATCTATCTATCTATCTATCTATCTATCTATCTATCTATCTATCTATCTATCTATCTATCTATCTATCTATCTATCTATCTATCTATCTATCTATCTATCTATCTATCTATCTATCTATCTATCTATCTATCTATCTATCTATCTATCTATCTATCTATCTATCTATCTATCTATCTATCTATCTATCTATCTATCTATCTATCTATCTATCTATCTATCTATCTATCTATCTATCTATCTATCTATCTATCTATCTATCTATCTATCTATCTATCTATCTATCTATCTATCTATCTATCTATCTATTTATCTATCTATCTATCTATCTTTCTATCTATCTATCTATCTATCTATCTATCTATCTATCTATCTATCTATCTATCTATCTATCTATCTATCTATCTATCTCTCTATCTATCTATCTATCTATCTATCTATCTATCTATCTATCTATCTATCTATCTATCTATCTATCTATCTATCTATCTATCTATCTATCTATCTATCTATCTATCTATTTATCTATCTATCTATCTATCTATCTATCTATCTATCTATCTATCTATCTATCTATCTATCTATCTATCTATCTATCTATCTATCTATCTATCTATCCATCTATCTATCTATTTATCTATCTGTCTATATATCTATCTATCTGTATATCTGTGTATCTATCTATCTATCTATCTATCTATCTATCTATCTATCTATTTATTTATTTATCTATATATATATATATCTATATATTTATTTATCAATGTATATATCTATGTATCTATGGACCTATGTTTCTATGTATCGATCTATATATCTATCTATCGCATATATCTATCTATCTATATATGTATCTCTATATATGTATCTAACTATATATCTATCTATCTTTCTACCTATCATTTTTTTATATTTATTTATATATATATATATATATATATATAAATATATATTTTTTTTCTATGGACCACTTATACATCACAACAGCGAAAGCTTAATAGCTTCCACTTGAGATGACTGCATCACATTGTACGTATTAAATATTAAGACAAATTGCCTAACAGTGAGATCCTAATGCGTGCCAATACCCAAAGCATGTTCTCAATCCTTAGTAAAAGACGCCTGAGATGGCTAGAACATGTTAAAAACAATGAGCCCTTGCCACATCCCCAAGGTCCTCCTACATGGAAAAGTTGGCTTTGGGAAAAATGAAGACGTCTGCGATTTAAAGATGTCTGCTACAGTGGGCGTCATAGTAGCCGAGGAGCGAAGGATGGAGGAGGCTACTGACAGAAGAGCTAGGAGAAAGGTCAAAACATTTCGAAGCATATAACGCGTGTGTAAAAGCTGTGGTAAAGACTGTCACTCAAGGATATGACTAAACAGCCACTCAACGAAATGCAACCCAACCCAACGGTGATGCACTATCATCTCGCGAGATTTTATCTATCTATATATTTATCTTATCTCTCTAACTATATAACTATCTATCTATCCACATATCTATCTATCTAAATATATGTATATATATTTATTTAATCTATATATTTTAAATATCTATAATTATATATATTTATCTTTCTATATATCTATGCACCAACATAAGTAGATTGAACCTAGGAAGAAAATGCAGACGTTATAATTTATCATTTTGAGCAGAAGGTTGTGCGTTTCTTAACGAGAGCATAATCTAGAAAATATAACTTTTTTATTTAAAAAAAAATTAATTGAAAAAAAAAGGGATTTTGAAATTATTTTTATTCAATTATTGCAAAATGTGTCAAAAACAATTTCATTTCAAGTAATTCTTTTGGCAATTAATTAAATTACAAATCCAAATGCATACTATGCATTTATATTGCAGTACTAAGAATGAATAAACATTTTCGTTTTCATGGTTAAATATTGCATTATCGTCAATGCTAAACTGCTGTTTTGAAACCAGGGGAGGGTTCACATCTTTAGATGATAGTGACATTTCACATGCATAGATATAAGCAGGGGAGACAAGAAGGAGGACGATTTTAACATACTTCACCGGAAGGACCAGGTACAGGATTATTATCTACTAGCAAAATACCCGCGTCAGGCTGGGGAAATTAGGATTTTAGTAAGCGTTGAAAACCCGTTTCACACCAATTCAAAACACTAATTGATTTCAGTCTGGATCATGATGGATATACTTGTTTGTCAATATTTTTCAAGGTCACGTAAAATTCAATGGGAACTAAAAAGACATTACGGACCCCCGTGCAAAATGGATGCAGGATGGGCATATCTCATAAGGTCTGAGGATTTCAATCTAGGTCATGACAGAGATACGTGTCTATATTTTTATTAATTATTTAAAATCTAAAGGTAAAAAAAGATTTAAATGTTTACGAAAAAAAATAATGTGGGTCCCGGCCCCGAAGGAACAGGCGTTAGAAGTTCACTACCTAGAGATTTTTATTTATTTTAAAAAAAAATGAAATTTGTTCAATTATTTATCTATTTACCCAGTAGCAACTTGTTAAATTACCTTTTACATAACTAATGTTAAAAAATGGCATACGGACCCCCAGCTCCTAATAAGTGATGTTTTTAAAACTTTTACTTTTAATCCAGAAACCTTCGCTGGAGCGTAACCAAAAACTTCCTAAAGTTTAATGACCGTGGGCTGAATAAAATACATGTACTATTAATACGTCTTTAAAAAACTAAATTAAGGGCCAGGGGCCCTATCGGTAATGTATAGTTCATAACAAAAGCTTATTTCAATTTGGATCATGATGAATATTTTTGTTAGTTAAAATTTGTTTTAAATAATCGAGTGAAATCGAATGGTTAAAATGTCTTAAACGCTTACGAAAAAGAAATTAGTGGCCCTCGGCTACAAAGATTGAAAAAATATAATGTTAATGCCCTAACAGATTTTAATATAGGCCATCAAGTTTTTGTCTTCCAAGATTTGTAAAAATACATTTACACAGTATCTAAAGATTTTGTTATTTGTAATTTAGCTCATGTAAGGTGAAAAACTACATTTGTGTCCCGGGCCCCCAGTGAGTGATAATTAAACAAAACAATTTCCCCTTTCACCATCCCGGGAGTATACTCAACAACTTCCCAAAATTTCATGCTTCTACCTACAAGGGAAAGTGGAGAATTGACGATTTTAAGTATAAGTTAAAAAAGCCCCCCGGCCCCCATGAGAGTGAATTTTAAAATTATTTTACGAAAATTATAGTTGCGAGAGGCTACTCGACAACTTGCCAAAGGTTTATGCTTCTATCTACACGGGACGACGGAGAATTAAAGATGATTCAGTTTTTTATATAATTAAAAAAACTACATTTGGGCACCCATCCCCAAGTTAGTGATAATTTAAATATTGCTTTCGGCTGTTAACATAGTGGAAGTGTACTTAACAACTAACCAACGTTTCATGCTTCTACCTACACTGAAAATAGGAGAATTAGTAATTTTTGGTTTTTATATAGCTCATATAAGTAAACAAACTTTGTTTGGGCTCAAGGCTCCAAGGAAGTGATAATTTAAATATTTTTACGCCTGTTACCATTGCGTGATTGTACTCCACAACTATTTAAAGTTTCATGCTTCTGCCTACTCGGGAAATTTAAGAATTAGTGATTTCCATTTTTTATATAGTCCATATTAGGAAACAAAACGTTTTTGGGCCCGCGGCCGCCATGAGTGAGAGTTTTAAAATTATTTTACCCCAATTATCGTCGCGAGGGGATACTCAACAACTTCCTAAAGTTTCATGCTTCTACCTAAACGGAAAATTGGAGTATTAGTGATGAGTCAGTCAGTCATTCAAGACTTTTACTTATATTAGTAAAGATGAGTCAGTTTTTAATATTAGAAAAAAAATAAATTTGGGCCCCCGGCCCCATTAATGGATAATTTATACATATTTTTACCTATTACCATCGCGGAATGTTACTTAACAACTAACCAAAGTTTCATGCTGCTACCTACACGGGAAATCTTAGCATGAGTGATTTTCAGTTTTTATATTGCTCATATAAGGACAACTATTGCCTGATTCAATCGCGGAATTTTACTCAACAACTTCCCAAAGTTTCATGCTTCTACCTACTCGGGAAATAGGAGAAGTAGTGATTTTCAATTTTTATATAGACCATGTAAGGGAACAAAAAGTTATTTGGCCCTCGGCCCCCATTGAGTGTGAATTTTAAAATTCTTTTAAGCTAATTACCGTCGCGAGAGTTTAAACACAATTTTTCTAAAGTTTCATGATTCTACCCACAAGGGAAGTTTGATAATTAGTGAGTCAGTTGTGCACTTATTTAAGAATAAAAGAATAACTTTGTGGCCCGCTAGCCAGGTAGTGATATTTTTTTTAATTGTCCCGTTAGCATCACTGAAGTGTACTCAACAACTTGCCAAAATTTCATGCTTCTACCTACACAGAAAATAGGAGAATTAGTGATTTGAAATGTTATATTTCCCATTTACGGGGAAAAAAACTTTTTTTGGCCCCCGGCCCCCATGAGTATGAATTTTAAAATTCTTTTACGCCAATGATCGCCAAGATAGCCTATTCAACAAATTCCCAAAGTTTCATTCCTCTACCTACACAGGAAATTGGATAATTATTGAAGAGTCAGTTTTTAATTTACGAAAAAAACTACAATTGGGCCCCAAGTAAGTGATAATTTAAATATTGTTGTTGCCTGTTACCATCGTGGAAGTGTACTTAACAACTACTCAAAGTTTCATGCTGCTACCTACACGGGAAATAAGAGAATTGGGGATTTTCAATTTTTATAAAGCTCATATATGGAAAAAAATTAATTTGGGCCCCCAATTTATAATTTAAATATTTTTTTAAACTGCTACAATCGCGGGATTGTACTCATCAACTTCACAAACGTTCACACTTCTGCCTACTAGGGAATTTTTAGAATTAGTGATTTCCTTATTTTATAGAGTCCATAGTAAAACGTTTTTGGGCCCCCGGCCCCCATGGGTTTAAATTTTAAAATTATTTTACGTCAATTATCGCCTCGAGTGACTACTCAACAACTTCCAAAGTTTCATGCCGCTACCTACACAGGAAGTTGAACATTTGGTGATGAGTCATTTTGTAATATAACAAAAAACTACATTTGTTCCTGCGGCCCCCAGTAAGAGATAATATAAATATTTTTTTTCTCCTGTTGCCATCGAGAAAGTGTACTTAACAACTACTCAAAGTTTCATGCTGCTACCTACACGGGAAATAGGAGAATTAGTGATTTTCAATTATTATATAGCTCATATAGGGAAAAAACTTAATTTGGGCCCCTTAAAGTGATAATTTAAATATTTTTTCAACTGCTACAATCACGGGATTGAACTCAACAACTTCCCAAAGTTTCATGCTTCTGCCTACTCGAGAAATTTTTGAATAAGTGATTTGCATATTTTATATAGTCCATATAAGGAAACAAAAAGTTTTTGGGCCCCCGGGCCCCATGAGTTTGAATTTATAATTCTTTTACGCCAATTATCGCCGCTAGAGGCTACTCAACAATTTCCGAAAGTTTCATGCCTCTACCTACACGGGAAGTTGGAGAATTAGTTATGAATCAGACAGTCAGTCAGGGCTTTGACTTTTATTAGTATAGATGACGGGACAGCGTAAAGAAAGGTAAACACAAACCAAGTAACAGAAAAAAGGGGATAACCACTTGAAAAAAAAATATATTGATGACCATGCAATACCACACCACAGGATAAATGTGTTGAAAGTGGGCTGCGGATTAACGATTAATTTCTAGATTAATTGTTTAAAAAATTTAACGATTTAATTATCTTTAACGATTAATCGACCAATCACTTAGAAATTATTGAAAGTAAAAAAACATAAATTTAAATAATAAAAATATAAATAGCGGCTGATGAATAATAAATTTTCTGACGATTAGACGAACATTTTGGTTTTAAACTATTGACTGACTTAATGTTCAAAATGTTGATAAAGTTTGCCTACCATGGTTATAACATTTCACCTACTCGCAAGCGACCCTCATTTGAGCGACAAACAATAGCGATAGTTTTAAAACAGCGCTTATAACTACAGCAACCAAGTGTTAACGATTGTAATAAAAGAGCGATTGTCATAACAGCCATATCACGGCTTCGCTATTTCTGTCCAACCGTTCACCTAACATTTCAGCCAAAAAAAAATTACAAAACTTCTTTACCAATCATCAAAGCTGCGTTCTCTACGCAGCTTATAGTAAAACATTGACAAACAATCGAAAGTCGCGGAAATATCGTACTCTAGTGGTAATGCTAGTGGCCCCTTCGTAAATAAGCCTAGATTTAAAACAATGACGAAACTGTGTGACGACGTTTACGAAATAGACACGTTAAAAAAATATTTGTTGAGATTCCCCCCCTCGAAATAGGTTTTTTCAATAATCAGTATGCTAAGCCTAGAATGTATGAGATCTATTACGACTTTATATATATGTTCATAGATAGGTCCAAATTTTAATTATGTGAAATGGATATCGACAGGTTATATTTAGCTCTTATTTAAAAAAGACATAGATTACGCTGTTAGACCCAATCTTAGACATGAATTTTATGACGTCTATGACCAGTGGTTTCCTAAGTAATTTGTTTTTCTCTTAGGGACAAATTGATACGAGACAAGAGTGCTGTAATATTAGCTTGTCAGGTTTATAAGGATAGAAAATTAATTAAAAATATAACTCCAACTCTTTTTAAATTAGACAAAGAGGGGGAGTGTATGGTGTCCCTTTGTAGTAAGACATACATCTGTTTCGGGGACTATAACAAAACAAGCACAAAAGGGCTCACAAAACAACATACCACCTTGGATAAAGATATGTGTATGACAGTTCTCACATCAGAGCAAGTCGGGGCCGGGGAAAACTTGGGGTTCAAAACAGAGGGTTCTTTTGTTTACACATACAAGCAAAACAGGAATTATTATTATCATTAAATCCCGTATATTAACTTCACCGCCGTTTCTCTCTGTCTGTCTTGGGCGGCGTGCCGCGGAAAAACAAAAGTCAAAAATGACCCATTTCCAGTCATGGCATCGAGCTGAAATTTGGCCCACGGACCCGTGTCACCTAACAATGCATCGTATCAAAAATTCAGATCGATCGAACGTACAGTTATTATAGTATTGCATTTTTAGTTTATCTATATAAACTATATGTAGCAGTCGATATCATTTACATTTTACGGGTCACTTGACTTCACCCCAGCCATAGGTGAACTCATCTCGTGTTTTAACCAGGTGTACCGGCGTGCTTTTGTTTCCATTGTGCGTGTCACGCTGAGCTCGGTCCAGCGATCGGTGACCAGACCTTTCCCCTCTCCCACCCACCCCCAGGGGTTATAAATCAAATGTGAGTTAAGTCTGTAAATGTTTGTCACGTTTGAACATAATCAATACTATTAGTTATGTCTCATATGTAAGGGATTTATAGTCAAAAACTTTGTTTTTACGGGTTTGTTTTATTTCATATTTTAATATTAAAAGACAGGTTCAGCCCAACAAACTAACGACCTCTACTTTTGGCCATTTAGGTTATCGGAACCACTGGGGCACATGATCCATCACTAGGAACATATCACTCTGAATTTGACTTGACGACACAAACGATTGTGATATAGTGTTAACATGTACATAAAATAATTCATGCCTATACGAGTTCATTGTTTAGAGCCGTGCTTCTCAAAGTGGTGGTCCGTTGACCGGTGCCTGTCTGTGGCCCATCAGCCGCCAGTCCGCGGAAGTTATTAAGAAATGAAAAAATAATTATAATTGTAATCATTAAGTTTTCCTTAAGTTTGAGAACCAACAAGAGAACGTATCAAATTGTCAAAGCACCTGTGATCTCACCGCCAGCTCTCTTGTCAAATTGGCAATTCTGATGGTGGATGTGTGATTTCTATATAAATATGAAGAAGAGTATTTCTTTTCTACTTCATTACAAACAAATACAACTATTTCTTAAATCTTCAATGCCTTTCACGATTACATTGTTGGCAAATGTCAGATATAATTTTAATATTATGTTGGCACTGCGCCTATGACTGGGAGGCGATAAGGAGTTGTAAACAAGATTAAGGAATTAGCAGCAGAGTGCAAGTTAACCAACCCACTGTTTTATTTACCGTGAAAGTTTAGCCACCAAGAAAATGTTAACATAACTAATCAACGTGCTCAGCGAAGTAGTAAAAATCGTTAACCATTTCAAGGCTTATGCTTTAAATTCACGATTAGTTGCTGTATTATGTGAAGAAATATGTGGGGAACACCAACAGCTGTTACTGCATGATGATGTGCGATGGTTGTCTGGAGGCAAAGTACTCTCAAGAGTTTTTGAATTGTGAAGAGAGCTTGACCAGTTTCTACAGGAGAAAAAACCAGATTGGTCTCAACTATTTTGAAATGCGAATTGAACAGCAAAGTTGGCTTACCTGTCTGATATATTTGCCATTTTTAATGAGCTCAATATCTCCATGCAAAGAAGGATGGCTTCATTAATTACAATGGCAGACACGATTATTAGATTGTATCGATATGTTTCACAATTTAACTGCGACATCGATAGTAAAGATGAAGAGCTCGATGTGCCATCTCTACAGAAAGTCAGCATTGAGGAATTAACAAACTTAATTGACCGTTTTAAGTTTTACTTTGCAACAGAAGTTGACCCCTGGAAAGGTACTCAGTGGATACGATACGCAATCCTTTTATTGCTTTGAAGGTGGACTAGTCTGTAACTTTGGAAGATAAAATTCTGGAGTTAGCTGTCGATGAAGGTTTAAACATGAATTTCGGAACCATGACTTCTTTTGTATCCTTTTGGAATCACGTGAGTGCAGAATATCCTGAACTTTGCGAAATCGCTCTCAAGGCTCTTTTTCTATTTCTCTCATCTTACCTCTATTAAGACAAATCACATGAACAGTACTAGTGTTCGTTATCCATAATGTGAAGCCCTGTCCTCAATCGAGCCAAAACTTGATAAAATTGCAACAAAGAAATAGGCTCACCATAGCAATTAGTTAACAGTTAAACTTTGAGCATAAACTTAAACATGTACTTACTATAGTTGTTATATCATTTTTTAAAAAATAAATGAACATGACTTTTTATATTAAATTTTATGTTCTCTTTAATAAAAGGTATACTTAAGTCGGAATATAAATTTATTAAATTACTATCATTTTTTTTTAAGTTGAAACAAAAACTATGTTTGGCATTATCAACACATTTTAAACAAATTGAAGACGGTCGTAAATGAGCATGAAGCAATCAAGGCTTGTTTATTCTTTTTCAAAATTGTTCAATGACATGTAGCATAAAATAAACGGAAACCATGCTTAATATTGTGGGCTTTATGCCATGTAGGTGCTCATTTTGATATCACGTCAGTACAGGAAAATAGTGCGCCGGTCCGTGGAGCAATGGAAAACATTCCTGCCCATCATTAATACGAAAAGGTTTGAGAAGCACTGGTTTAGAGGATCCTGGATTAAACGAGCTGAGAAGTGTGTCAGAATTGGCGGTGATTACATTGAGAAGGTGTTGCATGGGCTCTGATAGACTAGAAACACGACCAAAATATTTCTAAAATCCCCTGAGTTCCGATCATGGCAAGTGCGCGCGGAAACCTGTGACCCCTCTCATTTATTTACATCTGGTTAAATGTAATTTATCTCGTTTTTCCACGTTTAAAAAATACTTTATGCATTATTTGTAATCGGTATTATTTGATATTGTATTACTTGTTAAGAACCACGTCTTAATAAATTTGTAATTTATGCCTGATAATAATTGTATTGAACCTACGATTTTTTCTAAAAAATTCAAAACATGTTTTTAAAATTGCATTTTTTTTTACTTTGTGTTGTTATAATAAGAAATCTTTATTAATTAAATACCATTCAACAAATAAATAAAATACATAAAAACAATACATACACATCTAAATTAAAATACATGCGACCCGCAGCGTAGCATACGACGCAGACTTGCTCATAGATAGTGCAAAGAAAGGAGTGTGATAACGGACACAAAGTAAAAAACGAAGAAATCAGAAAAAATGCGAATGAACGTCGGGGGGGGGAGAGAGAAAACCAGCGACGCATTGTTGTTCTCGAAACATGAGCACTGCAGTTAGCTACTTGCCCCCAACCGGCACCACCCTAGCTTGCCAACCATTAACCGTGATTGGCCGACCCTGGCGAGGGTCATTTGTCATGCTTATTTGCACTCATCTTGTGCTTGTTCTGGTTAAATATATATAGCTGGTGGGTTGAATTTTTTCTGCGGAATACGTTCAATCATTAGATTGTGTTTTTAAATGCGGTTGTACATGTTTTATCAGGATAGTGGCAAGGTGACGTCACATCAGTGTGATAAGGTGGCTGTGAAATGTGTGTGGACACAACGATGCTGTCAATAGATGACACCAGAAAATCATGACGTGTGATAGGAAAGTGAACTTCGGAAGGACCGCTAATAGCAGGTATATAGATACAAGTTGGCCGTGATCGAAGGCTCGATGAGATTTTTCTCTGAAGTAAATGATGATAACCGGGGGGAAGTATTTCTGACATGGCGATAATTTTTGCCTAGCCATCATATAAAGTATTCATATACTGAACGTATTTTTGAATAGAGTGTATGACTTCGTTTCTGTCACTGAGAACAACGCAGAGCACGTCACTGAAATTACCCCAGTGTTGAGCAACAAAGTTTACGGAAATGTTGCAAAGTCATGTTCGAATAGAAAGTAGAAAAGAACGGGCACAAACATAATGATTTTTTTTTAAATAAAAAAAGAATGTCTCTGATGTGACTTGAACCCATGAACTTTCGAGTGTTAGTTTGATTTAATATCCACTACACTACAAAATGCACGTTTTTTAAAGGAACAACAAAAATGAACTAAAAAAACATCAATAGTCTCGATGACAACCCACCTTCCCCACCAATAAAGCGCCTTGCATTACAACATGACAACTTATAAAATGGGACATAAATACCCTTATTTAAATAAGTACATACCCTATGAATAGTAATTACCTCATAAGCCCCGGCGGTAAGGTCAAGGTCTAAGGTCACCCACCACCACCGGTGGTGAGGTCTAAGGACATTCCAACCTGAAACCGACATATATAATTACTCATATATATTTGTCTTTTAGTCGATCACAACTATAAGTTGGAAGGTAGCTTTTTAACAAAACATTATGACTTATGCTATGACCCGCAGATAAGTTGAGGAAAAAACATTGGGCCTTGAAATTATGTCATTTAAATAAATGTTGTTGGAAATTTTCCCAGTTACAGATCCTCGAACAATTAGTTACGATCCTTACTTTTCTGCAAATTAGATGCATGCGCCTAGTCTCAACGCTTTTATTTGACTGTGGGCTGAACACGACTGGTACATGCAGTTAATTTTGACTCGTTAGCTAGCATAATGACGTGTGTAAGTGGCATGGTACTTCTGATTTCAGTAGAGCATCAACAGCCAGCTGTTTGTGTGCATGCATGTACCCGGCGCCTGTTTCAAAGTACTCTAAGCACGTTCTACCGATATCTCGACATTGCCTCCCTTTCATTTCAAAAAGTAATATAGAAACTAGCACTGACCTGTAGTTTCCACGTTTTAAAATAAAAATATTAATAAAATTTCTCGACGTATACGCAAGTATAAGCAGTAATTATATAAACCTAGCTATTGCTATTTCCTGAAGGCTATGGCTACGTACACACTAGATCCTATATACATATACTACATTAAATTATTATGTTATAGATAATTTTATAATGTGTATTTTAGATTAAAGACCTAACTGCATCCTTTACCTACTAGCATTAATATAAATTTAAAAAACCCTAAAAAAAAGGTTTTGACTATAGATTCCTTATATTTGAGACATAACTAAACGTATTTATTATGTTCAATATAATACGCAACGAGCGACAGACTAGCATAAACATTTACTAATCGGGAAAAATATAATAAAAGACAGTTCAATCTAATATGCACAGCACCGCGCGACAGGAACATATTAAACAGGTTGTTCAATATAATACGCATCGCGTGACAGTCTAGTACTAACATTTACATGCTACATAGAGATACATAGAGCTAATCTAAAAATTCCTTAATTTAATTACGCGACATTCTATCGATCTAAAAAAATTGATACAATGCACTGTTTGATGACCAAAGACAATGCGCTAAATTTCAGCTCGATATGATCACGGAAAAAGGGAAATGGTTCACATTTTTTGCTCGCGGGAGCACGACAGACAGAAATCACGACAAGCAGGTGAATTTAATATAAGCGATTTAACTTATCTTATCTGTTTACAGACGCTCCTTCTATACAGAAGATTATTGCGTCCTACGCTTATCTATGGTTTGTGTTTAGTCCTGCATTTTTATTAGAGATTTAAATGTTGATAAAGTGTTGGTTTTCCTGGATTCTTCAGGCAACCCATTCCACGCCCGAATTCCGGACGGGAAGAAGGAAAACTTGTATGTGTTTGTTCTTGCATACGGAATAAGAAAGGTGTTTTTATCCTTATGTCTATCTGAGGGTTGTATTAAGTTATCTTAATTTAACAACCCGTACAAACTAAGTTTTTTACTAAAAACCCCTTATATATGAGACAAAACTAAAAGCATTGATTATGTTCAAAATAATACGCATCGCGCAAAAGACTTGCATAAACATTTACAGATGGGGAATATATTACAAAAAGTATAATAAATATAATACGCACCGCACCACGCGACAGGAAAATATTAATTAATCAACCCGTAAAAACAAAGTTTTTGACTATAAATCCCTTATAGTTGACACAGAACGAAAAGTATTATTTATTTTCAAAATATACTACGCACCGCGCGACTTATTATGTGACATCGAGGGCTCCAATGACCCGTGGAGGTAAACTAAAGCAGACGGCTACATATGCTACATAGATATAAATAGACATAAACTAAAATTTCATTAATTTATTGACGGTCAATTCGATCGATCTGAAATTTTGCCGCAAAGCATTGTTAGGTTACACAAGTCTATGTGCAAAATTTCAGCTCAATAGGATCATGAGAATAGGATCAATTTTTAATTGTGTTTTTCCTCGGGCGAGACCACGACAAGACGGTAAAATTAATATAAGGGATTTAAATAGGTTGTTCAATATATTACGCACCGCGTGACAGTCGAGAACAAAAATGTACATATTACATAGAGATACATAGAGAGAAACTAAAAGTTCATTAATTTAATTACGGTACATTCAACGATCTGAAATTTTGATACAATTCATTGTTAGCTGACAAAAGTTTATGTGCAAAATTTCACGGGAATGTTGTCATATTTCATTTTTGTTTTTTTTTCCGCGGGACCAGGACAGACTGACAGAGAGAGATAGAGATATCATGACAGACAAAACCGTGAGCATAATGCAAAGAATTTAAAAATGCAATGTTTTAGTCTGTCCTGTACTTGTTCACACTAAACGGATTTGGCTAGATACGGGGATCTATTAGTGTATTTTTTCTGAAGTCGCTATCGTAATTGTCGCTGTTTTAATACGGTCGCTATTCAGAAAAGAGCAGTTTTGAAAGTCGCCAACCTAATTACGTCACTCTTGATAAGTCGCATTTATGACAGTTGTTGTTTTGACAGTTGCTCTTCAGCCGGATACCGAATAATTTGACATCGGTTTTGTAGGTTAATCCATACAAAATTGAATTAAATGCTAAAGAACCTAAAATCATTATTTATATTTGGTACTACTGTGACATAACAAAATTTTAAAAAAAACAGCGTCAAACTTCCAAAATAATTGTCTACATACATATGACACAAATTGCCCAATAGAAGAAATTGTGAAATCATTTTTTAAAATAGATTTAAAGCAACATTTGTGTTTAATGTGAGTGCCAATAAAACTAATATCAATAAAATTTAACAAACTTTGATTCAATACGCGAATACGTACTTCTGTAAAAACTAAACATTGTACTGTACCCAAAAATTGAAGTACTTTTTTAAAGCTCACTTTACCAGGATAAAATGCCCTGTACATTGTCTTTATCTAAAGTGACCACTCATTGAAAAAATGAGATAATACAGACCCTTGGTAATTATATGCCCTTTCACTTAATCGAACTGCCTGTAAATCACTAAAACACAAAATTGTTTGCAGAACTTATACATAAAAAAAGAAATCCTATCTCCATACAAACAGTGCCTTATGAAAAAAGATGACGTGAAAAACCATCTATTAAAATTTTTTTTTAAACTTAGATAATGAAAAAGAGACACCATCACTACTCTCTTTCAAAGTAACAAAAACTCGAATGATATTGATATTTTCGGTGTTTTTTTGTGTGGATTTTCCAGGAAAATCCAGTAAACCTTGTCAGTATTGTTTGGCCCTTGCACATCCTTGGGACCTCCTTAACATATTTGCAAAAGACCCGAACCCACTATCTGGTATGGTTCAGGAGGAGTTGAATGATCAAGCTCGAACAGACTACACAGACATTTTAAATATATAAACGCAATTGTTCCCATGGGAAATTGCGTTAAAAAATAGAATTATTATTTTATATCTCTGGTTCCATAATTATTCATTTTAGGTATAGAGCATACCGTTATAAGGAATTGATATAAAAGTACGTGTAGCTTCAAGGAACCATGTAAAATGTATTCTTATCTCTCGAAGTATGATTGTGTTATTGTTATTTCTTTGCTTGGAACTCTACGTTCGATTGCTGATTCATTTCATCTAAAAATTGTGTCAAGTAGAACTTATCATTAACTGTTTCATTTCTTTATCGTAGCAATTTATGTATTTCATTAGCCGCCTTCATTTTCAGTAATCATTTTTTGTTAAATTCATTGTTGGTGCAAGTTGATGACACTGTCAGAAGTACACCCGGCGTTCATGGGATTACACAGTTAACGATTATGTGCTATTGTTAACACACCATTGTCTATTGTCAATGAATGCCTTGACCAAGGATACCAAATAGAGACTAAACAATCTTTTTTTTGGTGGAGACCTATCCCTGATACGTACCTTTTATGTGGGGGAGAAAACATTTAAAATAAAACCATAGATCAATATATATTGTCCTTTTTGCCTAATTTTACTTTTTTTTTAATATTAAGAATATTAAATCAGCTTTTTGGAGTTTTGCAGCAAGCAATAGTTTACCAAGCCATAAGTCGAATTTTAACGCTATAGAAATGGACAAACTATTTTTAATAAATCTAAATCAGCACCAATAAAGTTAAACTCATGATTACCACACAAATCTCCCCTAGTCCCCAAATTTTATCTAATTTAACTTAAACGAATAACAAAGCAGCATGTCATTAAGAAATGGGGGTTGATTAAAAGCTGGTAAATGTAAATGTGCAATAATTGTTAAGTGAAATCAAGAAAGCAAAATATTACAAAAATATCAAGACGAATAACACAAATGGGGAAACTTATTTGCTTATGTCTTTTTAACAGAATAAGGGGCTACTGTTAATAGTAAAATAGAAACAAATAGATGGTAACGGAAAAATGAAAAAATATTGAATCTTGATGGTACTGAAGCATATTGTAATTTTAAAAATAAATCAATAAACAATTAGGCTCCTTAAACATATTTTTTTAAAGAATTTGATAAGAAAATTTTAAAAAAACTGTTTTGCATCTTTACTTTGATGAGACATGTACTAGAATATTAATTTATTTTATTTACCCACTATCCTTAAATAATTATTTTATCATATGCAAGAATTAAAATGAATTTATTGTCTTTCTTTACACTTTGAATTCGAGCAAAGAATGTGTTGCCTTTATCAATATTCAAGACGCTAATATCTTCGCGAGATGCAATGGATAATTGTGTATTGAATAATGTTAAAAATAATTTTCAGTTAGCTTACCTTAGCGTCATACCATGAAATTGAATTGAGGTATCTCGTATAGCAATTTTCAAAGACAAGAAATCTACCAGGCCCATTGCACCAATGATAGCAAACCTCTGCAATAAAAGAAATATCAAAATTAAATTTTAATTTTATCATATACACTAATTATTTTAATGAGCCAATTTTATTAAAATACAAAAAGTGATTATAATGTAGCTTGTAAAAAGCAATCAGTAAATATTGATACACTTGCTACACCTGCTTACACGATTTTCATAATTAATATTTGTTTTCTCTAGCATTACTTATACGTGTTTACTGATAGCTGTTGCATTTTATTTCAATTCATATAAATGTCACTGTCCTTGTATTTAAATACACACTTTAATACTAGCACCAACTCTATAAACAAATATGTGTTGTTGTTTGTTTTTTTTTACTTAATACGTGTCAAATATTTTTTTCTTTTTTAAATTTGCGCAGTGATCAATTTAACTAAACCTTAGTATTAATTTATAATAATTATAATGATTATTAATGCTAAATTACTTACCTCGTTCAATGAGACAGATAGCTATCAATACCCAGATATACACAACACGTTTTAACATTTTTCGTCTTTACACTGCTCTTCTGTAATTAACGTTTAATTCTGTTCTAAGAAAATACATTTACATTTTTATAAGCAAATTTTATAACGTGTATTTTGTACATGTTTGAACATTTTAAAAAAAATTAATAACAAACTTGATGCATCATTTTTATTTCATAGACAATCATGGCATGCTTGAACTGATTTATTTATTATTATTTTAATGAAAGTTATGTGTCAAAACCATCATCCCCTAGCCAGAACACGATTGGACTACAAATCAGTAGCAAGAGTAAAATAAAAAAATCTAAACAAATTTAATTTAAAAAGAGTAGCATCTTTGTTAAAGCTATTGGCTTTCTGTCAACCTTTTTTGCAAAGATAATAGGATAAATTGTACTCTAGGGGTATGGTTTACTCAAACCAACTTGACACAAGCTACTGGTTGAGGTTTTCAAACAGAATTAGTCCTTCTCTTTGAAAATACAAATATTTAATAAGTATTTCTATTTTCACTTTTTTTAAAGGTAATACAATGCAAAAAATGCATCAGTTTTTTTTTCACAACCATTTATAAAATAAAAAGAAAGTTCACCAACAATGGGTCACCGTAACTATATGAGTCTTCTTTGAAAACACAAGAAATAATCTTATCTTATCTTATCTTATCTGTTTACAGACGCTCCTTCTATACAGAAGATTATTGCGTCCTACGCTTATCTATGGTTTGTGTTTAGTCCTGCATTTTTATTAGAGATTTAAATGTTGATAAAGTGTTGGTTTTCCTGGATTCTTCAGGCAACCCATTCCACGCCCGAATTCCGGACGGGAAGAAGGAAAACTTGTATGTGTTTGTTCTTGCATACGGAATAAGAAAGGTGTTTTTATCCTTATGTCTATCTGAGGGTTGTATTAAGTTATCTTTGTGTTGTATTTCTAAATTAGAATTAATTGCTTTATGTATGATTACTACTTTGCTCTTGGTTCTTCTATCCTCTAGTGTTTCAAGGTTTAATGATTTAACTAATGGTGTTATTCTTGTCAGTTTTCGAATATTCTCCAGTAATGAATCTGGCAGCTCTTTTTTGAATTTGTTCTAGTTTATCAATGTTTTCTTTGGTGGATGGGTCCCATACAGAAGATGCATATTCTAGTACAGGTCTCACCAAAGTGAGGTAGCATTTTAGTTTTATATCTCTATTACATTTGTTAAAGTTTCCTTTTTATAAAGCCTAAGGTTTTGTTTGATTTTTTAATAACTTCATTGACATGGGGATTCCATGATAGTTTCTCATTTATTAAGACTCCTAAGTATTTTGCATCTTTAGTTTGGGTCAGTTCTTTTCCATGAATGTAATATTTTGAATTTATTTGTTTCTTTTTCTTTGTTACTCTTAACAGTTGACACTTTTCTGGGTGGAAAGACATACTCCAGTTAGTTTCCCATTTTATCAATTCATCTAAGTCTTTTTGTAAAATTTTGCTATCTTGTTCTGATTTAATTGTTCTATAGATTATACAATCATCAGCAAATAACCTAACTTTTGTACCTGTTGAGATGTTGTTGGGTAAATCATTTATATAAATTAAAAAGAGTAAGGGACCTAGCACAGTTCCTTGTGGAACTCCTGAGTTAACCTTTATTGGTGCAGATTTAGATCCATTAATTATTACAGTTTGCTCCCTGCCCAAAAGGAAGTCTTGGATCCAGTGATGTAAGGAACCTGAGATTCCAAAGTAGTTAAGTTTTTTTAAGTAAACTAAGGTGGTGAACTTTGTCAAATGCTTTTGAGAAGTCTAGTAATATTGTATCTATTTGATCTATTTTTGTCTAGCCTTTTGATAGTTTATCTATTAAAACTATTAATTGTGTTTCACATGATCTGTTTTTTCTAAAGCCGTGTTGATGTGGGCATAGGGCATTATATTTGTCAAGGTGGTTAACTATTCTACTATATATTATGTGTTCTAGTAATTTACAGGTGATACTAGTAAGTGATACAGGTCTGTAATTACCAGGGCTCGATTTATCAGCTTTCTTAAAGAGGGTGGTTACGTTAGCTAATTTCCAATCCTTAGCACTTTATCCCTGCTTAGAGAGGCTTGAAAAAGAACTACAAGTATTGGGGACAGTTTATTGCTGAGTTCTTTTAATAACCTTGCAGTCAATTCATCTGGGCCAGTAGCTTTATTTATTTTAAAGTTTTTTTAGGAGTGAATGTATACTTTTCTCCCTATCTCGTCTACAGTTAGGTTACCTATTTCTTCCATTTTATTTAAATTTATTAAAACTTCCTTGTAGCTTGAGGCAGGAAAGTGATGATTCCATATACATGTTAAGGATATTAGCTTTAGTTTCATTATCATTATAGGTTTTATTATTTGAGTCTTTTAGTGTGGATGTTCCTGTATGTTCCTTTTTTTAGATTTGATAAAGGAACATACGTTTTATTGTTATCTGTTGAAATTACAATGTTTATATATTCATTTTGAAGGTCTCAACTAAGTTTTGTGTCAAGTGTTAACTCTTATAGTATTTTTTGTGTATCATTTTAAAATTGGTAGCCTTAAATTTCTTAAATTTGTTCTCTTTTTGTTTGCACAGCTTTTTTAATTTAGAATTGAACCAGCTTTTGTTAATTTTATTTGATGTTAGTTTTGTTGGAACATTCTACTCCATTATAGTTTTTAGATTTGTTTTTATATCTTTCCAAATTTCTTCTACTGGGCTATTTGTGTTAAATTTACTTAGGAAATTATGTTGGAAGTTAGCCGCTTATTAGTGTAGCTATTGAATTACATTTATTTCAAAGATAGACTATTCTTCTAGGGATCTTATTAATTTTAGTTTTTATTGTATTCGTGACCCTAACAATATCATGGTCGGACATCCAGGAATTTTTTTGCAGTATATCACTAGTCCTGGTCTATTTGTTAAGAATAAATCTAGTGTTTTATTTTTCCTTGTTGCTTTTTTAACTATCTCTTCTAGGTTTATGTTGTTTATAGAATCTATAAAGTTTTGTTTAAAATCTTTATAAGTCTGATGGTTATCAACTGTATAGATTTTCCAGTTTCTATCTTGAAGATTGAAATCCCCCATAATCCAAAGTATAGCATTTCTAAAAAAAATTGTTTATATGTTAATTGACTACACATATTCTTCATGTAATCGATGATTGTATTCGGGTAGGGATAAGGTATGAATAAGGATATTAAGTGAATAAGCGATTTTTCTACTATGAGTGTTAGGTATGTAAATGTATAAATATGTTTACGTACTAATGTATACAGTTTCTTTGTTTATAAAAAAATCATATATAATATAAATAAAAAAATAAAAGCATATTTATTGGTAATGCTTTTTGGGTGTAAATTTGAAATATGTTTTGTCTCATTTTCGGGGGGGGGGACCTGCGAACTAAATAATATTCTTGTTGCCTTTAAAAAAAGAAACGTGTATTTTTATAAATGTGAATGTATAGGTATATCTTCTTATGCGGCCTCTTTTATTGCTGCTTGCATAAATAGGGCATGCAATGGTAAAAATGTTCCCCACCTTTACTTAGTTTCAATTGCAATTATTTATTCATGTTTATTAATTTATAAAAAAAAACAACATATAATTGACTTAAGGGTGGCGTCCATAAATGACTTCATTCGATTTTGGCTCATTTTCACCCCCGCCCCACTCGTCAAACGCCGTCAAAAAACGTAGACCCTTCTTCAATATTACGTCAAAAAACTCCCCCCCCCCATAAAGCCGTATGTCTATTTGAAATTGAGAATGTTTGAAATCAATTTTTTGTCATTTAAATATGTTTTTACTGTAAAGCTGCACTCTAATATCGTAACACGCGTGAAGCCATGTAAAACGTCATTAAATAAAGTGTCGGTAATCATATATTGAGTGAAAATTTTCTTTAAAGTTGCACGTTTTGATTTGACGTCACATGTGTGACTCCCATCTGCACTCCCACCCCAGGATCATGACGTCATTTGTGGACGGTTCCTTGTAGGGTGGCAAATGGGAGACCGCAAAAATTTTAGCTACGCCACTGAACCCTTGTATATATATATATATACATATCACCAGAACCAGCATAATATGAATGCAAATAAGCCAGGGTCCGCCAACGACAGTTTATGGTTGGTAAGCTAGAGTGGTGCAGGGTGGGGGAGGGCAAGTAACGTACCGCAGTGCGTATGTTTCCAGACCAACATAGCGTCGGCTGTTCTCTCCCCCCCCCCGAGGTTCATTCGCATTGTTATGATTTCTTCGTAATGTAGTGTGTGTCCAACCCCCCCCTCTTTTCTTTGCACTATCTATGGGCAAGTCTGCGGCGTATGCTTTCCAGCGGGTCGCATCTAGTTTTAAAGAATATTGCTTCACGCGTGTTAAATTATTAGAGTTTAGCCTCACATTAAATACAAACTGAAATGACAATGAAGTGATTTACAACATACTCATTTTCAAGTATGAAGTACGACTTTTATTGGTGGTGGGTGGGCACGAGAACATGTGGGACGTCATGTTTGAGTTGGGGGGGGCTAAATTTTGGTGACGACATATGACAAGGGAGGAGGGAGGGAAGTCGGCTAAAATTGCTTGAAGCACGCAGGTCGTATTCCAAACAAGGTCGTATGCCATTCGAAATGTTTCGCGCCCAATCGGGACGTATAATAATAATAATAAACTAATAATTTATATAGCGCTGTACTCCAGTAAGGAACTTGGCTCACAGCACTTTGCATAAAGATAATACAATACATATAAGTGATAAATAAACATTCATATCATGGCAACCACATAAATGACAGTACGTTACACATAAGCCACGTTAATCATTAGAACGTTTCGGCAAAGAGCCTTCCTCAACGCACAAAACGGTGCACAAATAAAACGAATTTAAAGAAATAAATAAAAACTTAGCTGCGATTAAATCCAAAGAGTCCAACTGCAGCCAAATTTTTTATTTTTTGTATTTCTTTCTATTCGTTTTATTTGTGTACCTTTTTGTTAGTTCAGGAAGGCTCTTTGCTGAAACATTTGCTGTTTTGTTACGTCCTGTCAGGCTAACTCATAAACTGTTTACATGTTACCGATTTACTAATCTATCAGCCTGTTTGCAGTTTCAACCACATTATGTTTACTTTCGAAATGAAGTCGACAGGAATTTAAAAAAAACAAAAGAAACAAATTCTTGATATGGCAATTATGTCGATGGATAGTCGCTGAGAACAACTACGAAGGCTTCACGACTCGTATGGATTTCTTTATAAATTTTATCAGTACCAGAAATTAAATGATCTACTGTATTGCAGTATGAATCTGGAGAAAAAGATCAAGCCTGGTTCAATAAGGATCTTGATAATTTCATGCTCACGGAAGAGTGTCAATCAGTGTGTTCCAGAATTCCTGCAGTCTCCAATAACGATACTGTTACTTCCAGTAAACAAACGTTAGAGTTACTTTCCTTGAAAACAATTTGCACTTCAAATTCTTCTGACTATTCCTGTCACTGTGGCTTCTTAAGAAATAAGCTTTTCGAAATTAAAACTTTAAAAAAAAACTGTATGCGATCAAAAATGATTCAAAATCGGCCCAGTAACTTAGCCATTTTGTAAATTGAGAATAATGTTGCTAAGGATCTTGACAATGATGAACATATTTAAGATTTCACCATTTTGCAGCCACCAAAACTCACAAGATTTGCTTGTACATTGTAAAAAAAAAGTTTGAAATAGAAGATACAACAAAACCAACTCTAATGTATATAGTTGATAATGTTAAGTTATGTAAATATAAAATGTCTATTTGCATACCAAAACATAACTTTTTATTTATTAACTACTTTTTTGAGTTTTAGGATCTTCAATCAAATGAAAAAAGCTGAAATTATTGATGTGTCAAGTGTCAACGCTGTTATAGTTATAGAGTAAAATTTAAATAATTCATCCCCCCCCCCATTATTTTAATTCATGTATAAATGCAAATTTCTGCATGGGTCTTGCTCCTCCTCTGCTTCCTTGGGCTTAGGGCCCCTCTCTTCATTTGCTGCCTTGGGCTTAGGGCCCCTCTCTTCATGTGCTTCCTTGGGCTTAGGGCCCCTCTCTTCATGTGCTTCCTTGGGCTTAGGGCCCCTCTCTTCATGTGCTTCATTGGGCTTAGGGCCCCTCTCTTCATGTGCTTCCTTGGGCTTAGGGCCCCTCTCTTCATGTGCTTTCTTGGGCTTAGGGCCCCTCTCTTCATGTGCTTCCTTGGGCTTAGGGCCCCTCTCTTCATGTGCTTCCTTGGGCTTAGGGCCCCTCTCTTCATGTGCTTCCTTGGGCTTAGGGCCCCTATCTTCATTTGCTTCCTTGGGCCCGCATACTCTAGGGCCGGCCCTGTTTTCATGTACTAAGTTTGGTCAAGATCATTCAATTTACCCAGTAGCCAATGTTTTAAATACTTTTATACCTCTTATATAAGAATATAAAAATATCATTTAATGCACCAATAATTAAAACAATAATAATAATACAATTTTAAAAATATTATCCATTAATTTTAAAAATAAATTATCTCAAAATTATGCCATAGTATATTAAACACCTTCCTAAAGTTTCATACTGATCGGATTACTAAAATAATATTAATATTGCAAATATAAGCAAAATGACATAAACAGGTATCGGTGCCAGACGTTCAGTTCAAGACATCCGTGCATTTCAATCTGGATCGTAATGAGTAAACGTAAAATTTATTTGTTTAAAAGATACATATATATATTACATACAATACGCTACCTAATTCAAATGTACTTACTCAGAGAAAGTAAAATTTAAATTGGCAAAACAACGTCGTATATTTAACTGAGTAGCTGCATTATGTTTGTAACATGTCGATTTTCTTTTTGAAACGTGAATTTATTATTTTTCGCTCTTCCACGTAGAACAAAATAAGTTTGATTCTCAAAATAAACTGTATATCATGTATACCTTTTTGAGTTCTAAATAATAGTAAAACACAATAATTTTTTTTTAAATGTTCCAATTGTTAAAAGACATATCCAGAAGCATTTAGACATGTTATGATCAACGAATCGGCTTCCAAGTGGCTTGTTACTTAACCGCTTTGTATACATCCCTTCTTTAACATAAGCATCTTTATATCCGGTTAAACTTTGTGTCATCTAAGTATCGTGGCTAAAAACTTAACTTACAAAGAGTAACAGAGGCGTAGCACTGTTTAACATAGGCGTAGCACTGGTTTCTGCAGCTCGGGGCAGATGTAACGTTAGCCGCCCATTACCTTATGAAATGTAATGCTACTACACAAAAAGAAGATATTATATATTACAAAAAATTAATTGGCAACATAATATATTTGTATGTTCAAAATTAAAATTGTAAGCATATCTTTGTGATTAAACATTGACATTTTCTCTATTTCATTATTATCAATTTCTAATGAAAATGTCAACATCAAAAGCAATCAGTGATTTCATTGTCAATTTGACAAATATTCATATTAGGGTACGTCTAGACTGGTTCAGGAATTCAACACTGCCATATAACGCTATGCTAACATAAGCGAACAAAAACAAATTTAAGTAGCTACACTTAAATCGAATGCTTACGCCATGGATATCCAAAGTCTTGCCCGCTGGCAAAAACCGGCCCTAGAAGCAATTTTTACTGGCCCGCGGCTTCATCTGAAATAATTAATTTACTGACGTATTATTACTGTTAAGAAATTATATTTTTAAGACAATTCAAAATGTTTTACTGTTATGAGTACGTCAAGTGATTGCGAAAATCGATGACATTTTATTTTTAACAACGTGGACATGATTTTTTTTTAAAATCCGTTTTATTTAAGGGTACCAAATTCATTGACCGCCTACCGTAAAAATTGTTTCCGTCATTTTTATATTTTTGCGTCCACTCGGAAGCTGAAACGAAAGAGACGTTGGTAAACTTTAGAATTTTAAATAGTTTTTTTGTATCACAGTTTTTGAAACATCTTTGTGTGAGCAGACATATTCAGTTATGTATTTTAACAAGAAATATGTGAGGACGAGAATACGTGACTCTAAACTACGTGATACCATACGTATCAATACCAGTGGCGCCTGCTTACACCTATTCACTGCATTCGAGATCTTATTTTCACCATTCACATTTAAAATTCTGCATAAAATTTTCTCAGACTATGCCATTTTATAATATTATTTTAATCCGGCCCGCGAATATCTTTTTTTTCATACAAACAGTTTGGATGAACCTGGTTTACGCGTTTGTGTTAAAATTAGTTTCATTCTTTCTATCAACGTTTAACATTTACCCTTTGTGCTCAATGCATTATGTTGGAGAGCCTACACTTGAAAAAAATATTGTATGCTTATTCACTATTTGCTATTTATTTATCATACAAAATGAATTTAAAAAAAAATATTCATAATGAATCTAAATTAAAATAAATAATATTAATATATATTTTTATTGCTACGGATTTAATTGTTACAAAAAAGATTTTGAAAGAGATAAATCTGCCATTTTAATTGTTTTTACAGTGACTACGAACAATACAGACTTAACAAATAAAATAATTTTAGCGACTGTGGTGCATTACTGAGCAGCACTAGTATCACAAATTTTAGCTGAGCAATTACAGAAATGCGCAATGTGTTATTTCAATTGTGTTTTAGAAAGATTCCACCTCACACGAGATCATTAAATTCCTGAACAAGACTAGACTCAGCCCTACTCAATCTTACACGAGATCAGTAAATTCCTGAACCAGACTAGACTCAGCCCTGCTCAATCTTACACGAGATCATTAAATTTCTGAACCAGACTAGACTCAGCCCTACTCAACATTACACGAGATCATTAAATTTCTGAACCAGACTAGACTCAGCCCTACTCAACATTACACGAGATCATTAAATTTCTGAACCAGACTAGACTCAGCCCTACTCAATCTTACACGAGATCATTAAATTTCTGAACCAGACTAGACTCAGCTCTACTCAATCTTACACGAGATCAGTAAATTCATGAACCAGACTAGACTCAGCCCTGCTCAATCTTACAGGAGATCATTAAATTCCTGAACCAGACTAGACTCAGCCCTACTCAATATTACACGAGATCATTAAATTCCTGAACCAGACTAGACTCAGCCCTACTCAAGCTTACAGGAGATCATTAAATTCCTGAACCAGACTAGACCCAGCCCTACTCAATCTTACACGAGATCATTAAATTTCTGAACCAGATTCAGCCCTACTCAACATTACTATAGATCATTAAATTCTTGACCAGACTAGACTCAGCCCTAGTCTTATTTTACTCAAAGTTAATCGTAAATGATCTGTGATAGTTTAAGTGTAATTGAGCTTTTTATACATATGACACTACTTAGGGAAGGAGCGTTCTACCTTTTCAAAAGGCCTGTTTCCATGAAGAAAATATGTGGGGCTGATGTTGCAAAATAAATCTTCGGGGGGAGGGGGAGACTAAACTAAAAGTAATATTGAATAACAATCGCTTCTCTTTCAAAAGCTAAATTAATATAATATAATTATTGGATACTTGACTGATGAATATATCTAGACCAAACTTAGTTCACTTTAACCTGATAAGTCATTTGAATTTCTAAATTTTTTACAATTAAAATGCCCTTTCCTTTCTGTCCACGATACCAAAATATTTTTTTTTCTTAAAATCTTTGTTCACATAAGTTTTTCAGCAAATAGATAAAACTTAATTATAATTTAAAAATTATCTAAAATAAAAACACAAATACGGGAAAAACTATGGCAGGGTTATAAAAAAAAGTTGGGGTGTATATAGAGATTTCAAAATATGAAACAGCAACATATTAAATATGGCAACTTAATTAGTAAATGGGATAAATTTTTTTCTGAAAGGGAGAAAACAGAACAATTTCAGTCCTAATGTATCTTAATTATGGATTTTTTTTATTGATTCATAGAAATTTTATTTTTAAGCTCTATCTTTGTGTTTATTCCAAATGCAATCCCCAGCTACGATTTATATATAGCTATGATGTATTTTTCTATGCAGATTCTAAAATTAAATTAAATCTCTATTGAATAGTTTGTTTAGGTTTATTACAAGCTTTATAATACTTCACGTAATCTCAATATTACAGAAGACACGTACACACTTAATATAAATATATACAATTTGCAGTTGAATAACGTTTTAACACATTTTAGTATAGTTTCTAAATTTATATTTTAAAAGTATTTTATTATTGTTATTATTGTAATTTTGTCAATGACGCGCTCGACTGGCGTACCAATGGTCACGGGTTCGAATCCATGTCAAGGCAAGGATTTGTTCCCGGGGCCTAGGGCATCCCTGACTCACCCAGCTCCGAATGGGTACCTAACACTAGTTAGGCGGCTGGGTAATGCGTGGAACCCACAAAGCCGTGGCCTGTGAAAGCTGCATCACTTGCCAACAGATCATCTGTCATGGTCTGTGGACGCAATTATCTTCTGCATAGGAGGAACTTCTGTATAGATAAGATAAGATAATATTCTTCATTTTCTATTTTGCCAAATAAGCCGTTTATGAAGACCTTAATCACACAATCTATATTGTAATATTATAAATTATATCTATGTATTTATAGAGCATTTGGTAGAAATATAAATATAGAAACAATTATAAAAACATTGTTCTTTTATTTTTTTTATTTGACGAGCCTTAAAATGAAGAGCTAGAGAATAGATTCGAGGCAGCTATAATATAAGATAAAAGAAAACAAGTGAAAAAAACTGGGAGCTTACACGTGGAAATACTGGTCGCTTCCTTAAGAAAAGTGTTTCAAGAAATAATAGTCACTCTGTGTGTTCTCTTACACGCTTTAGCCTACTGTCAAGGATACATGACTGTCAAGTGGACGCACTTGAACGTGTTCTCTTGTGTACACTTGATAAGCTGTACGTTTTCTAAAGGCGTAATTGCAGTGGGCCCCGAGAAAGTTTTATTGGAAACATTAGAATCCCCTGCAACCATATGGTTATGGGACACACAAAAAAGCAACAACAAAAACTGCTGTGGGGGTGGGGTGAGGAAATGTAGAGATATACATTTTAACCCGGTTACAGATTATGTTTTTAAACTGCATTGAGCTCAGCCATATGTGGATGAGATGTGGGATGTGCCGGCCAGTTTCGCGGATTAGCGTTAGTCAATTGTACAAAACCATAAGTAGTTTTAGTGTTCACTAGTAGTTTAATTTAAAATTTAACTTTCATTGTTAATTCAAATGATACAAATAAATCACAACAGTGAAACTTATAAAGTACAAGAAATAAACCCGTACTTTGTAGCGGGAGTGTGCTGACCCTTTTCCCCAGTATCAGCTACTGGTTATTACAATTTTTTCGCCTAGTTTTTTTATCAGATTTATCTATAACCAACCATTTTGATAATAGTACCCGTAAAAAGGGCAACTTCTTTGTACCACTCAGCTCAATTTAAGATGCATACACGAAAATGTGCGCACCGTAATTTGACAATAAAAGATTTTTGAAAGCGCACCTAAATAAAGTATTGGACAAAAAAATACCGCACCAAATTGAACTCGTTTTGAATGTCCGCATGAAGCTGTTCAATATGGAAATGAGATTTAATATTTCTCGATTTATCTCAACATTTTCTGATCTTTTAATTGTTGGCTTTCGGGCAAAAGGGACAATTACAACAAAATATACGTAAAACATATGCAGGTTAAAATGAACCGTCCTGCCAAATTTGGTCCCCGTCAGTCATTTGATTTTTCAGTGACTGTGGAAGTTACAGTCTATAAGTGAAACATACACACATACAAAGATACAAACACCAACTGATCTTTATATATTAGATAGTAAACTATTTATTTCTGATATGATTTATTACACCAGCATGAACTGTTATGGCATTTACAATTACACAATTGTTTGCATCGATTTGTTGCGAACTTATTACAGCAATGTCATTGAGTGTAGTAGTGGTCACCAATCAGTGATTAGAAAGACGCGACGGTTCGCAATGATTCTTATTCTGACCACGAATTCTAGTAAGAGCAGTTTGTCATATACAAAGTAAAACTCGCTTTGGAATTAAGTTGTTTAAGAACACCAAGTTCTGTTCCTAGCTTTTAAGCCATCCTCAACGTTCATGACAAATGCAAGAAACAGAGGCGTAACAACGACTTGGTACCGAGGCAGTAGCCAAGGGCTTCTCAGTGGCCTTTGGTATATTGGATCTTTCGTATCTAGAGGTACCTCTGTAGATAACAAATCCAAAGCGTTGACCACTGGTGAATTATGTTGATGATATGGTCCAAAAGTATAGTACGAAAACATGGTACTTTAATTGGTGTTTATATGGAGGTTTTCTTTCATATTAACATTATAAATAAGCAAGAAATACAAATTCGAATGAGTATTTAAACGCAATTTCCAAAAAATTATTACCGACTTTTTTATTCAACGGAAATCATTCTAAATTTCGCATATTTTCTCTATGACGTCATATCCACTCACGCTACATCACACCAAGAATGTATCAATATAATGCGCACTGCGCAACAGTCTAGTATTAGCATTCACAACGCGGGAAAACCCCATTACCTAACATTAAAGATTACATTAAAAGTCATTTCAAATCATTATTTCTGAAAATAAACTAAACAATTGCTTTTTACAAATTGCTACTCAAATTACGGGAGTCAAACAACATTACATTTTTCAAACATTCCTCACCCACATTGTTCTAAATAGTATTAACTATCGTTTGGCGTTTGTTTCAAACCGATTGATGTTATGATTGGCGAGGAATCGACAAAATACTGATATTTTTTCTGGGGTTTTTTTTGGCCCGTGCACATCATTTTGACCTCCTTAACATATTTGCAAAAGACCCGAATCCTCAATCTCGTATGTTTCAGGAGGAGTTTCCTGATCAATCTCGAAAAGACAGGACATGTATTTCAAAAATATAAATGCAAATTTTCACATAAGGAAATTGCGTTAAAAAGCGCACAATTTGAGATAATTATTTGTAAAAGAACATGAATAAGTATCAATGAAACATTGTTGAACTATTTCCTTAAACAATTAAGTCGTGAAAAATAATGATAAGTCCACTTGCAAAACCTACTGTCAATTTTGGCGGGAAAAGACATACCCCAATTTTCAATTTTAAATGGTAAAACTCTTCTTATCTTATCTATACAGACGCTCCTTCTATGCAGAAGATAGTTGCGTCCACAGACCATGACAGATGATCTGTGGGCAAGTGATGCAGCGTTCACAGGTCACTGCTTTGTGGGTTCCACGCATTACCCAGCCGCCTAACTACGTGTAGTATTAGGTACCCATTTGGAGTGGGGTGACTCAGGGACGCCCTAGGCCCCGGGAACAAACCCTTGCCTTCACACGGATTCGAACCCGTGACCATCGGTACGACAGTCCAGTGCGCTGCCACTCGACCACCGCGTCCTCCTCTACATCATTCGTATTGTTTGCTCATTTAAATCTACTAAATACGCTGTTATGTATGTTTAAAAATATGAAACAATTACAAAATCCGTAAACATAAATGCATTTTTCTCAAAAAGTCTAAAATTGATTTAGTAGGTTTTGCAAGTGGACTTCTCCAGTGTGCATTCTAATTGACCTTGACCTTTCAAGGAAAACATTCAACCAAGAGACAATATACAAATACTAACTGCCCTTACCTTTCAAGGAAAACATCCCACCAAGAGACAATATACAAGTACTTCAGACACATCGAATTAATATACACGATTTAAATACAATATTTCAGGTTAAAATAGAATATAAGCCATTTTGCTCCCTGATTGCATAACGATAATTGGTGTGCATGTTTCATTTGAAATTAACAACAATACTTTTTCGAAAATAATGTAACCACGAACTATTGCAGACAAAATGTTTTAGTTTTCTGAAGCACCTTTGTCTAAATAAACTGTGTAAATCAATGCTTATCATTAAAATGTTAGGCGATAAGTGCAATGGTGTGATTAACACTGTAAATTGGCTATGAGATTTTTAACAATAAAGAATTTGAAAAAGAAAATGTATATCCGGTAGAATTATGTCTTTTATTTTATACTAGCTAACCCGTCGTGTGTTTCAGCGATTTCGATATAAGGAAATAAATTAAAAGAAACAAATAAGTGGTACGATTTTAAAATATTTAAACTAATCTTTATAAAGATTATATAAAATGGCACTAATGGCTTTCGGATCCTCTATCAGCAAGATGTAAACGCCCTGAAAATTTATATCTGTAACGATAAGTATTATTATTTGTCAATAAATTTGAATATTGAAAAGGTAAATACGTCTTTAAAATTTACAAAGATATTTTGGTACTCCTCGCATCGAAGGAGTAAACATTAGGATTTCATTGCCCTCTAATAATTTTTATAGCCCACTTTTTTTTTAATATAACGTTAAGTCAAGATTCATCCATTATGTCTGTAAGTAGACCATATTTGAACTAAAATAATAAATTGATATTTCATATAGCGATGTATCCCATTTGAACTGAGCTCACAGCTATTTACATGAAGATATTAACATACATATAAGTATTAAATAAACATTCATATCACAACTACATAAAAAACAGTAAGTTACACATAAGCTACCTTAATCATTAAAAGAAATGTTTTTTCATTAATTTTGAAAATAAATTTTGAAAAAAATAGTCTTAAGCGCAGTCTAGAAGGACTTAGCACTTGGAATACCATGGATATAAAATGTTAGAAAATCAAAAGTTTGGCGGCACAAAAAAAAGGATAAAAAAGCAAAAATGACATTTTAATCTGGATGAATCAAATTGAATATATTATCAATATTTATCAATACCATAGCATAGAATGGGAAAAAAATCGTAAGTGCTTACATAAAAAAGGAGCTCCCGGCTGGAGAGGATAAACATTAAATTTTCAATTCCCTTTAGTATGTCAATTAGGGATATCAAGTTATTATACACCAATTTTGGTTAAGATCCACCCATTTTCCAACTCGTTAACCCTTAAACAATTTTTATATATCTTACATAAGATAAAACGTAAATAGGGCCTCAATGCCCAATCGGTGCAAGAAATGAACTTTAAAATACCTGTTCAATTCAATCTGGATCATAAAAGATATTTTTGTCAACATTTTTCAAGTTCGAGTGAAATGATAATGGGAATAGTCTTAAATGCTGATCAAAAAAAGATTTTGGGCCCCAAAGTAATAGGCATTAGGTTTGCAATGTCCTATGATATTTATATATATTTATATATATGTAACTAGTTTGGTCAAGATCCATTCATTTGCCATTTGTAACTTTACTAAGGCTTAAACTTGTTTCTAATTTGCAGTGTCAGAGGTTAATGATACACTACAAAAATTGGTTTTAATTTATAGAATTGAAAAATTTTGTGGTAATTTGATAACGTGGATAGCTGGAAAACATTGATTGTACACTATTAAGTCCACTAAAATTATGGTTACTTCAGCTAAAAAACAGAATCTAACGTAAATAGTGTTATGTTATAAAAAATAAAAAAATGTCGACATTTCAAAAAAGGTTTTATCTTATCTGCTACAGACGATCCTTCTATGCATACGATTATTGCTTCCAACGCTTATCTATGGTTTGTGTCTAGTCCAGAATTCTTATTGTGGTTTTAAAAGTTGATAAAGTTTTGGCTTTCCTGGTTTCCTCAGGCAACCCATTCAACGCCCGTATTCCGGACAGGAAGATCGATAATTTGTAATTGTTTGTTCTTGCATGTTGAATAAGAAAAGTGTTTTTATTCTTATATCCAGCTTAGGCTTGTATTAAGTTATCTTTCTGCTGTATTAGAAAATTATAATTAATTGATTTATGTATAAATACTACTTTACTCTTGGTTTCTCTTATCCTGTAGTGTTTCAAGGTTTAATGATTTAACTAATGGTGTTATTCTTGTCGTTTTGAACGTTCTGCAGTAATGAATTTGGTAGCCCTTTTTTAATTTGTCTAGTTGATCAATGTTTTCTATGGTGGATGGTCCCATACGGAAGATTCATATTCTAGAACAGGTCTCACCAAGGTGAGATAGCATATTCTAGTACATGTCTCGGTAGACATTAGGACATACGTCCGGAAGTGTTTCTGAAGCATTCTGTATTTTATTTATTATTTTTTAGTCTACTTCCTGTTTCACAGTTGCAGTTCTCCATTATTTAAAAACTAGCTGACCAGCGGCGTAGCATACGCCGCTAATGATTTAGCGACGGGTGAAGCCTTCCTGAAAGACACAGTTGTCAAAATGGGGTGGGTTTTGGCAAACGATTGTGAGCGAATGAAAAGAAGGAACTCTGGAGAGACCCGCGGCGTAACATTACGCCGCAGTCTTGCTCATCATAGACAGTACAAAGAACGGTTTGTGTAGTGAGAGTACAGACACAAAATGCAGCACTAAGTAAATAAAAAATAGCGAGTAAACGTAAATACATGCACACTGAGGTTGTTGTTATTCGCTTCCCGTTTATGAACCGACGTTCACCGTGTTATACAGACAACGGGAATCAATATACATAATACACATAAGTAACTTATCGGTGTTTGATAAATACGAAATATTAAACTTGCTTAAATGTGCACCAAGTATTTCATAATAATATAAATCCTCAAATACTATTTTTACATCGTTCCCTTTTCAAAAATTAAAATATAAACGTACAACAATGACGTCATATAATATTTTTATAAAAATTGGTCGCAGCGCCACCTAACTTACATCCACACAGACAACAGGAATCAATATACATAATTAACATAAGTAACGTATCCGTGTTTGATAAATATGAAATATTAAATTTGCTGAAATTTACACAAAGCATTTCATAATAATTATAAATCCTCAAATCCTATTCGTGCATCGTTCATTTTCAAAAATTAAAAAATAAGCATACAACAGTGACGTCATTTAATAGATTTATACAATCCATACAGACAACGATAATCAATATAATAGTTAACATAAGTAACTTATCGGTGTTTGATAAATACGAAATATTAAACTTGCTGAAATGTACACAAAGTATTTCATAATAATTATAAATCCTCAAATCCTTTTTGTACATCTTTCCTTTTCAAAAATTAAAATATAAGAATAAAACAATGACGTCATTTAATAGTTTTATACAAAATCGGTCGCAGCGCCACCTAACTTACATCCACACAGACAACAGGAATCAATATACATAATTAACATAAGTAACGTATCCGTGTTTGATAAATATGAAATATTAAACTTGCTGAAATTTACACAAAGCATTTCATAATAATTATAAATCCTCAAATCCTATTCGTGCATCGTTCATTTTCAAAAATTAAAATATAAGCATAAAACAGTGACGTCATTTAATAGTTTTATACAATCCATACAGACAACGGGAATCACTATACATAATTAACATAAGTAACTTATCGGTGTTTGATAAATACGAAATATTAAATTTGCTGAAATGTACACAAAGTATTTCATAATAATTATAAATCCTCAAATCCTATTTGTACATCGTTCCTTTTCAAAAATTAAAATATATGCATAAAACAATGACGTCATTTAATAGTTTTTATACAATCCATACAGACAACGGGAATCAATATACATAAATAACATAAGTAACTTATCCGTGTTTGATAAATACGAAATATTAAACTTGCGCAAATGAACACAAAGTATTTCATAATAATTATAAATCCTCAAATCCTATTATTACATCGTTCCCTTTTAAAAAATTAAAATATAAGCATAAAACAATGACGTCATTTAATATTTTTATACAAAGGGGATCGCAGCTTCACCTAAGATAAACTAAAATATTATATGACGTCATACCCGTTTCATCCATACATACAGACGACTTGAAATATGTATATTGAAATGCTGTACCTCTCGGCTACATTTTTACTTAATATTTCTGTAGTTGTGCTTATAGTTTTAGGGCCTTAAACTATATAAATATTTAAGATATAACACTGTCCACTGAGTCTTAAATTGACGTTTCCGACAAAATACAATTAATTAAATTGTGTGTGTCTTCTAACCTCGATTTTGTTTTTATTGTGTTTTTTAAATATTTGTGTTCTTATTTTTAATTAAATAAAATAGATTAATTGTTTAATTTTTAGAATGAACATCAATATCTCTCTTTCACTAGCAGTCAAAAGCAATGAGTAAAATATACACTTGTGAAAAAAATCCAGATTTATTATTTTTAAAAATATTAATAATATATATTTTTTCACAACTTCTCATTTACAAACCAAATAAGCTTTGGAAATAAAACAAACAGAAAATAATTTATTTTTTTAAATCAAGAAATTAAGAAATATACATCCAGATATTCTCATGGAATATCAAAATATACCGTGTGCAGACGTGTTGTCATTGGCAACCATTCATCCTTCAAAATGATTTTAACTCTACTGCTATTGCCTTGTTCTCATTGTTTCATTCATAAAAAGTGCCGTGTTCAAAAGTGGTTTAACCATTGGTTACAACTAATTATGAGTCAAAGTTGTAGGTCCACAAGGAGTTCCTAATTTTATTTGTACATGTTTATAGTATAGATGAAAGTTTGTTTTGTCATGAGTCATTTTTAAATAATTGAGAACTGCAACTATGAAACCGGAAGTAGACTAAATAAAATGAACAAAATTTTTTGTTAAAAGATGAGACGCAGTGAGGAATGCAGAATCTCGCATGAAAAATCAGAAAAAAAAATTTAGTCACAAACTAAGTAGTCACACATGAGGACGCAGAACTCAGAAGTTTTATTGATATTTATTGAGATCGATTGTGGGATTTAATGTGAGATATAAAATTTGATCAAATAACACAGAAGTTCTGAGTCCCCCTTGTGTGACTACTTATTTTGTGACAAAAAAATATTTTATGCTTTTTCATGCGAGACTCTACATTCCTCACTGCAGCTGGGCCTCATCTTTTTTTTTAAAAGTTGGGTTTTTTTGTGTTCATTTTATTTTCTACTTTTACGCGTTAACAAAAGATTTGTAAAACTGAATTTCATTCATGAAAATTTAAACTCTTAAAACAACCCCGTAAAAACAAAGTGTTTTGCTATAAATCCCTTATATATGAGACATAACTAAAAAGTATTGATAATGCTTAAACGCGACAAACGTTTACAGACTGAGATTGCCTTAAATCCCCTTTGCTGTTAAATGGAAGGGGCAGGGGAAAGGTCTGCTGGCGGATGGGTGAACTTAACTCAGCGTGACGCGTAAAATGTCAACAAAAGCTGGCCTCTACATATTTACATAAACTAAAAATGGATTAAAAATGCTAGTACAGGCCTCACCAATGTGAGTTAGTACTCATATATTTATACATAGTATGTTCCTAATGGTATTGTTATTTATGTATATTTATTGTTCCAATCAGCAAAAAATAAAACAATACCGGCAGATAAAGCAATTTGATTGTACCAATAAGTCTACAAAACTACATGTAAATGATTTACAAAACTTAGAATCAAAATAATATTTGAACAATATAGATAAAAGTAGGAGCATTTTTTGTTTGTTTGTAAACTATATTTATTAAAATAATAAGTTTGTTTAACGAAATTATTGAGTACAAACTGTGTGCATATACTGCTGTACCGAATTATTTTCTACCACATCTTGTTCATAAACTATTTTGATACAGTTGGTTTTATAAATAGTTATATTTTAATTTAAGAAAAAACATATTTACCCGGGCCATCTCGGTAATAAACTAAACAACCAGTAACTTTAAATCAATATATTCTTAATTAAAGTTTCGAGTTTTTAGTGCAACGTGTACCTGGTGTCATTTTGAGTCAGCTACTCATCTGGACAGAGCTCGTTATAACTTCTGCTGAATACTTATCTAACGTTTTCAATCAAAATCTTTGGTAGGTAGGCTATAAGGATATACAGCTTTGTATGTGCATAGTGATTATGTGGTTGGAAGGTGTAGAATGACATCTTTGGTATGTAATTTTTAAGGGAAATCTGTAATAGTAAGATGTCAACTGTATGGCATCTTATGTATTTAGATGGTAAATTACATTTGTAGTATTAAGATAATTACTGAAATCTTTGGTGTGTAGATGTAATTTAAATCTGTAGTTGGAAGATGTCAACATACATCAAAGGTATTGAGATTGTAACTGACATTTGTAGCAGGAAAATCTTAACTAACACATTTGCATATAGGTGCTAACACATTTGTATATAGGTGCTAATTGACATCTTTCGTTGGTAACTGAATGCTTTGTGAACTGAGACAATTTATACACAATATGATCATATTAAATAGTTGACGCTAATATAATTATTATTAGACAGAGAATATCGGGGTACCTACATTTTATGAATTGCCGTATCGGGGTACCTACATTGGATGAGTTGTAATAGATTAATATTTTGATTAATTTTTGTATTTTAATCATTGTATGAATTTTGGTTGTATTACAATTTGCTGAATTCTCCATTTTTATAATAATTTATGCTAATATAAATTTAATTATAATAAATTGTTTTTATAATTTAAACAAGCTATGGCAGGTTTTTCAACATGTTTATTAATGACTTTCTGCTTGTGCGTTCTCCCTGGAGTCTATTGTGATTGTACTGGTAAGTAAACTAACCATATTAGTAACCACCTTTATTTCACAAACTAAATATTTTATTAACTTAGCAGTTCTGAGAGAGCACCACTTTATGAATTATTTATATTAAATTAACGTTTGATTTTACGACATCCAAAAAAAAATAATAATATGGAAAAAATTCAAATAAAATAGAAGTTTTTTAAGAAATATCATTTATCTTTTAATTCAATTTGTAAACAAATTTTTTTAAAAAGTTTAACATTTTTTGCGTCCGATCACATTAATAATTTTCGAAAACTTCCATTAAAAATATATTTTTTTTAAAACGCAAATAAAGAATTGACTGACTAAGTATACTAGCATTGAACAAAGCAACCCCTTGAACAAAAGATTTTATTTTATCATTTCTTTATTTCTCACCATAGCGTACACTTACGCCCAGAGGCGTAACTATGTTTTTGGTGCCCTTGGAAAATTTATTTTCGGCGCACTTGATAAATTGACAAGTTTCAGCTTTGCGATTTTTTCATATGTTAGACAAAATAATTGAATTTCTCTTATTTTTTTATGATTTATGACAACTATTACGTAGTCTGACAGTGACAGCCATACAACGTGAATATAGAAAATGCATAAGACAGGAACAATACTATTTTTCAGTTTGTTATTTACTAAATAATACCAAATAAATTGGTGAATAAAACGGGACATTGTTGCGTTAATAAAGAATACAGCAAAACTTGAATTAACAAGTATTATAAATAAAAACATTAGTGTCAAAGTGGCATACTTATTATCTCATACATAACGATAGAAACTCACAATTAAAAGTAAATTTAAATAACACTCCACCGACTACAGCTCAGCACTTCCGTTAGCTGGCGTATTGACGTGTTGTTAATACCGTCGGAATTTTTAAGTCCAACTCAAGGGGAAACAAATTCCAATTATGGAGTTTTCTAGTTAGAGAAACTGGCGTAATAGGCGCAGATTAATCAAGGACAATGTTGATATTGAGAGGGGGGAGAGAAACAGCCATAGTGGCATAGAAGGCTTGACAGGATCACAGGAAAGAGGGGCGGTGATGTTTCATATGAAAGGAGCAAACTTGCTATGACATACCGACACCTTCCCTCCTCTCCTCCACTTTACTCCCTCGACAGTGGGATTATGATACTAAGATTTTTTCTTTTTAAAAGAAAGACTGTAAAATCATATTGACATTTGTTTGATTAGAAGCCCCGCAAAGGCCACAAACATAATAAAAAATATTATAATTGTTTAAATGAAATATATTTAAATATAATTAATTATTCACTTTTTTTTATCAAGGGTAAAAATGAAATACAGTTGGACCTCGCTAAGTCGAACTTCCCTAAGTGGAAAACCTCCGTATATCAATTTATTGTTAGGTCCCGGCCAAACTCCATCAGACTAATGTATTTTAGATCTCCTTAACTCTAAGATTTTTGGCTTTCAACCTCTCTTATTCGAATTTTCCAAGGCGTTTGGGTAATTATTCTGGAGTGACATTTCAGAACACGTTTTCCATAAAGCCACGTAAATGGACGTAAAATCTTATCTTAGTGCATTCCACGGGGGATTAAGCGACCTTGCAAGTACAAAAAATTACAAAGACAAGAAAAAGGAGTGGTAAGTCGTAACTAAGTTGCGTCCCTTTGCTGCATGCTGTGACTCTTTTTAAAAAGGAAAATCTTACTCCCCCCCATCCCACTGTTGAGGGAGTAAAGTGGGGGAGGGGAGGGAAGGTGTATCCTCTCACGGGCTTGTGTCGGCATGTCAAAGCAAGTTGGCTTGCTTTCATATGAAACATAGATACCGCATCTCTTTCCTGAAAAGCCTACTAGCCGGTATGGCTGTTCCCCCCACCTCTCAATATCTACATTGTCCTTGATTAATCGGTGCCTATTACGCCATTCTCCCTAACTCAAGAACTCAGTAAGTCAATTTTTTATCGGGTCCTTTTGAGTTCGACTGTATTTATTTAAATACAAATTTAAAAATTAGTGATTTAGTGGCGCCCTTTTGAGCCGGCGCCCTTGGCAACTGCCCCGATGCCAACCCGTTGCTACGCCACTGCTTACGCCGTTACATTAAAAAAGCTTTACAAGTTTGGTCATCGAAACCTACATTTTAGGCAATGATTCAACTCAAATTAGTAGACGGATTAGTCTAGCTTACTATTTAGGCAACAGTTAAACTAGCTATACTAGATTAGTCCTTTTAGCTTGCAATTTAGGCATCAAATGAACTAGCAATATTATATGTGTCACTCTAGCTTACGATTTAAGCAAAAAATGAACCAACTAAACTAGATTGGTCACTCTAGCTTACAGTATAAGCAGCAGGTGAACTAGCTAATAAATTAAGACGCGTATCAACTTTTTTACAGGTGATTTTTTGTTGACAGAAAAGTTCCGAAAAGATATAATAATAATAATAACATTTAAATCCAGTTTCAGCTTTAAGTATGCGTAATAAAATTCCTAGTTCCAAGTAAATGCCTAAAGTTACAAATTCGACAGTGAGATTCAAGAAAGATAAACTATTGATTTTTGAAAAATGCAGCCTTGAAATCGTGTAATTTGATTAACAAACATTACAAATGTGTTATTTGTATCATTAACATCAAAACGGTATTTTCTGTATAAACAATTATCAAAATTTTCTTCTGCGTAATAACACACATCAAAAACGTCTTATTTGTTTCATTAAATATCAACAGCTTATAACAACATTTATCATTTAAATATTCTTCTAATACAATATATCATTGATTTATAAAACAAATTAAATAATAAAAAGTTATGACATTTTCCACAAAATTATTTTGTAAAGCATTTTCATTATTTTGTCATGTAACATTAAGCACAATTTTTTTAACACTTCTGAATTCAGCCCAGCAACAAAAAACATTATTTAACGTTTCTTTTTTTCTCTCAAAGGGAGATGCATTGACGAGTATGTTAAAAACACAACGATTTACACCATGAACCAGTCAGTCAACCTAATGTGTAGAGAGTGGTTTCACGGTCCCCATTTCTAGTCAGTGCATTATTGAACTTTTCATTAGGCACAGAGTTTTATATGCTATTTGTTTTTAATAATTTTGTTTTATCTATGAAGATCATGTTAATATTAATAAAATGATCAATATATATATATATATATATATATATGTATATATATATATATATATATATATATATATATATATATATATATATATAATTCTCTACGTCGCCCAACCACGCGGGACTCCACACACGCACCTAAACGATCATGTGCAAGTAAGCATAACAAATAAACCTCGCAGGGGTCAACTAATCACAGTTAACGGTTGGCAAGCGAAGCTAGTGGAGGGGTGGGTCATGTCTTGAAACCAGCAGTGTTTTTTACCACGTTTTTATTAACTCACTTTCGTTCCTGTTTGTTTGTCTGTCCACACTTTTTCAAATCTGCGAACGTAAAATTAAACCACTTGTGATGGTCCTACAGATCACAAAATTATACCACAGATAGATCTTGGATGACAATGCATTGTATCAAAATGTCAGATCGATCGAATGTACTGTTATTACATTATTGATCTTTTTATTTTCTCTAAATATAAGCATATGCATTATCCGTCTGCTCTTGTTTGCAACGATAGGTTCAGTGCTAGAGAAATAAGTTTAGTTATCTAATTTATATTTTTAAAAAAAAACAGTTTTAACTATTTTTCTTGACGACAACATAGTTAATGAAATTAAGTAATATTTCGTAAAATCCGAACAGCTTAACCACAAAGTGCATAGTTGCTATAAATTTGATTTGTTAAAGTTTTCCGTAAAATTTTAGGTGATATATGCTGAATTAACCGCCAAATTCTAGGTTCTTCCTAAATTTCGGTAGCAAGTTTATGAGATTGCTTTGTGTATTAGTTCTGACTTGATAGTTGATCGCTAAGGATTTTTATATTTGCCAATGGGCTTTCATTCTTGTGATTGAAAAACTTTCCAATTACCTACCATTTTAAAAAAAATATATATAATTTTTAACATTTTAAGTTTATTTTAAAGTTTTTATTTGCTATTTATTATTTTTCTTCTGTGAATATGAAATGAATTTATCGTGTATGTGTATATATAAATATATATATATATATATATATATATATATATATATATATATATATTATATATATATATATATATATATATATATATTTATATATGTCTGTTCATAGCTTTTTTAAAACTAATAAATACCCTTAGAAACAAAGTTTTCCTCTATAAACGCCTTATGTATTGGGCAAAACAACAAGTATGTCTAGTATAGGGGGCCGTCCATAAATAATACGTCATAAAGCTTTGACAAAAAAAAACACCTTATTTTTTATTTGAAAATAAGTATGTTTCAAGTCACTTTTTGTCATTTAAGTATTTATTTAGTGTAGGTCTACATTGTAATTTCGTAACCCGCGTGAAGCTATGTAAAACGTCATTAAATAAATTGTAAGCCAGTGCTTCTCAAACTTCTTCGTATTAGACGACCGGCAGGAATTGTTCCATTTAACCAGGTACCGGTGCATTCTTTTCCCGTTTTGACGTGATTTTCCCTGTACTAACGTGATAGCAAAATGAGCCCCTACATGGCCTAAAGCCCTATAAGATTAACTATGAATTGGGCTTGTTTTATATAATATATATTTTTGCAAAAAATTTTTAGTTGACAAGGCATAGCAAGACAGCTAACGAACAATGCAGCGGTAATGTCAAAAAACCATTTTATGTGATTAACCTTCGCGAATGTGACTACTGATCTTACAAGGATCATTTCATTGTTGATAAACCTAGAATATATAGATACAGGACGATTCCTCTAATTGATTTCGATAATGACAGTTTCCTGCTAAGTATATGCACATCAAAGGCATTTGATCTAAAATGACCACATTGATATCAAATCTCATGTTTTCTAAAAAATAATTTGGTATGCGCTGGAAGAGGAATATGGCGAGTACTGTACGAACCCCACATTTGTACCTGAAAGTAGGGTTTCATCTTGTGCGTCGCAAAATGCAGTAATTCCTGCAAGTTGAAGACTGAAAAATACTATGGCATCAATAAAATACTCAATATTATCAAAACTTTTTACTCCGAAGCTAACGAGTTTTTTGCTTGTTTGTTTTTTTTTGTTTTTTTTTCCCCACGAGGTTTAACCGAGGGGCGGTGAACAGCGGTAAATTATCTCATTTGGGGGAAAAGGGAGCTCTTCGGGGTTATACTGAATCATTGTGGGCGTATAAAATTCGCTAGAATCTGCTCCTTTTGTGTTAACAATAATGTTAACATAAACCGTTATAATTTAAATTTTTAAGTATCCGGTTGAAACGGTCCGTTTTTTAAAAACGTTTAACCTGCCTTCAAAAAAAAACGAAATGTGATAACATCCTTAGATTATATTTTATTTTAATGCATACAAATTAAACATTGACTATTAATCATCACGGTTAACTTCTTTGTTTATAAAAAAAAATATTTAAAAATAATATTTCTAAAATCTATATTTAAAAAATCCCTCAATTGACTGACAGGCATCCCGTAAGAAAGAGGTCGGCGAACAGGGGTAAATTACTTCATCTGGGGTCAAAAGGGAATTCTTGGGGGTAATGCAGACTCATTTGGGACATATAACATCCAATACAATCCACTAGGTATATTAAAATACGTCATGTGCACGTATACGCTTGGAAAATATGCCCATTATTTAACCGGCTCCTTCCATAAAATTCATTTTTAAAATTTGACAACTATGTAGATTTCTTACCTACGTACTATAAGAAGACACCTAAATCTACCTAAATCCACCTTACTTTCATTTATATTGACACGAGTGACAATAATCTTATTCCACATGACTTGACTGTATCAAGTATCCTTTTTGTGATATTTAAAATTAGTGCCTTAAAAACTGAGCTAAGAAGAACAGTTTTTTATGCTCCTCTCGAATGCGATCTCAAGAATTCGATGCATTCAATAAAGTTAATGAATATTTGACTAATTTTAAATTGGCTCATTTATCATTATATCTAGAATGGCCACGGGCGTTTGTCCAAAATCCAATCGAACAATTATATCAAACTTAAAACGTTTATAGTTGTATCAAATAGATCCCCCCCCCCAAAAGAAAATATAATTAAAAAATAAATAAATAAATCGTTTTTTAAAAAAATGGATATTTCGTGTCGTTTTGACTTAAAATATCTACACATAATCCTATTCAGATAATTTTTAGACACTTGTCATGCTTGTAAAACTCACCAGTTGTATTTTTTTTTGGGGGGGGACTAACGTCGGTCCACCAAATCCCCAAGTCATGTGAGCAGGACATAGAGTCTGGCGATTGTTGGTGGTAACGCACTCATAAACTTGTATAATTTGGGGTAACGGGCAAAAAAGTTCGCCGACTCCTGCAGTGAGAGAACCAAATGGAGCTGCGGTTACATCACAAATGCTTTGATGTCAACATCAAGCGAAGCTGTATTTCATACGTTCTCTTGTTGGTTTTCAAACTTAAGGATTATAATTAGATTTAATTTTCAAGGCATGATAACTTACGCCTACTAGCGTCTGATGGCCTACCGTCCGCACATTGAGAAGCACTGATTTTTTAAAAAAGTCATTAAATAAATTGTAAGCGACCAAATATTTCAGTGGAAGTTTATTTAAAGTTACCCTTTTGATGTGACGTCACATTTCTTCAACCCTCCTCCCTCCCCCTCGTCACGCGTCGTCACAAAAGTGTGACCCCCCTCCCCCCTAGGTGCGTGACGTCATTTATTGAGGTCCCTAATGCGCTCCGTGCGACAGTCTAGCACCAACATTTAAATGCTACATAGAGATACATAGAGATAATCTAGAAATTAATTAATTTCGATTGATCTGAAATTTTGATATAATGCTTTGTTAGGTGAATAAAGTATATGTGCAAATATTAAGCTTCATATGATCATTTAAAAGTAATGTTTAACTTTTATTTTTCCGCGAATGGACGGACGGGACCATGACAGACATACAGGCAGACAGACAAGACGGTGAAGTTAGTTTAAGGTATTCAAAAAAATAATAAACTGAAGTATATGATCCGATCTGAAGAAGCGATTTGATGAAAATGGGATCAAGATTTGGATATATTATCCCATCGAACGAATTATGTGATGCTATTTGGATGTGGCACGTGTGACGCCGGGTATATCACCAGTAATTATTAATATTTCTTATATGGTTTATCCCGGCCAGAACCCCAAGTTTTTATTTTATCTAGAAACGTAGTTTTAATATACTATTTTGTTACGTGATAAAAACAAAAATGACTGAGAAAATAACAAACATAAGGTGCACAGCTCTCTTTCATTTTACCATGTGACGAATTGTCTGTAAGAACAATTCTCCGCTACATCGCAGCTTTTTAAACAACAAGGACACTAATTCTAATATCTTAGAGTGACAACATAGGTTGTATAGGACTAATTAATATTAAAAAAATGGGGCTTTAACATGGAATGCCCAGGCTAAACGGCAAGTAAATAATAAACTAATCAGAAACTAAATTAATTCAGCGTCCTAGGTTATAAATATGCCTGCGGACCAAAGTTCCATCCTTGTCTGCCATGAGCGTTGACTGAAAATAGTATCATTCACGTAGTGAACATATTTTATATCTAACGGATTTAGTGTTTCACTATTGGCTATGGAAAGGCCGACTATTCCCGACCAGTCTGTCTGGTTCCTGGAGCAACCGTCAAGTCCAGCGGACTACTATGACCTACAACACAGGCTTGTAGTATCCAGACTTCAGTCCAGCACCAGCAGAAATAGTCTTCACACGACCTACAACATAGGCTTGTAGTATCCAGACTTCAGTCCAGCACCAGCAGAAATAGTCGTCACACGACCTACAACATAGGCTTGTAGTATACAGACATCAGTCAAGCACCAGCAGAAATAGTCGTCACACGACCTACAACATAGGCTTGTAGTATACAGACATCAGTCCAGCACCAGCCGGAATAGTCGTCACATGACCTACAACATAGGCTTGTAGTATCCAGACATCAGTCTAGCACCAGCAGGAATAGTCGTCACACGACCTACAACACAGGCTTGTAATATCCAGATTCCAGTCCAGCACCAGCAGAAATAGTCGTCACACGACCTACAACACAGGCTTTTAGTATCCAGACACCAGTCCGGCACCAGCAGGAATAGTCATCACAAGAATCATGACTCTGACAAGTAAGGGAAGATCTCATCCCCTCGGCTATATCAAGTCTATTGTCTATTCATAGCAGTAGCCTATCCACCATCGTCCAGTTGAGAACACACCCATGTCAACTGATGCCAGTTTACCACACTTTTGTGCTAACTGTTTCTAGCCTGCCACGAAACACGTGGAGCCAGCTTGGTACACACCCTGTGTTAGCTGAAGTTGTCTCTATAGAGGCGAAGTAACTCACACCCTCTACCTACAATAAATAACAGTACCCAGAAGTGCGAGATATGTGACTAAGTAACGGTCAAGCACACCCAGGTGTCCTATTTATTCAGCCATCCAGCGTATGCCAGTGAACAAACACAGCAGCAAGCAGACGGAAGTTGGAACACAGTCACTGCCTTATTACATCTAAAGAACTGTGCCAACATTTAAGTTTTTAAATCCCTTATATTAACTTCGCGGCCGTCTCTGTCTCTCTCTCTCTCTGTCTTGGGCGGGCGGAAAATTAGAAGTAAAAAATTACCAACTTTCCGTGATCCGATCGAGCTGAAATTTGGCACACTGACCCGTCTGACCTAACAATGCATCGTATCAAAATTTCGGATCGATCAAACGTACCGTAATTAAATTAATGCATTTTTAGTTTATCCTTATATGAGGTATGTAATTAAAATTCACGGTTTGTTATTGTTTTTTTCCCACGTGAAAGTTTGAGCTGACGCATTGAGGCGACCCAACGAAGCGACGGAGCGCTTTTGTTTACATATTACGTGTCACTCTGAGCTCGGTCAAGCGAATCAGTGACCAGACTTTTCCCCTTTCCCCCCTCCCCCCCACCCCACCCCCTAGGGTTATGAAGCAAACTTGAGTTAAGACAGATTCAGTCTGTAAATGTTTGAAAATAATCAATACTGTTAGTTATGTCTCATATATAAGGGATTTATAGTCAAAAACTTTGTTTTTACGGGTTTGTTTTATTACTCAATAAACATTGAGTTAAAAAGGCAAAACCCCTGACGATGATAATGCTATCCAAAAAGGACCATTGTTAGGCTAATTTTAAGAAATTAATTAGCGAGATTTTATTTTCAGACCCATTTTACAAAATGTAATTAAAAATGTGTTCATTTCAATTTTCACTCCAACTTTTCTGTTTTCATTTTGTTGACATCACTAAAGTATATCCTTGTGTGCGTAAAGATCAATTCAGTTATTATTATAATACCCAAGACACGTAAGCGATATAGATTAACATCTTTATCGCCACATACCAGATCTAGTATTAATTATTTGTTTCTTGAGGATCCAAAATCGAATCTTGTCAATAAGACTTATTGTAATTGTTGTAGAGTGTTTCATACACTTTTGTAAATAATACTAATTGTATTTGTTGTTGAGTGTTTCATACACATTTGTCAATAAGACTAATTGTAATTGTTGTGGAGTGTTTCATACACATTTGTCAATAAGGCTAATTGTTATTGTTGAAGAGTGTTTCATACACATAATTTGTCAATAAGACTAATTGTAATTGTTATAGAGTGTTTCATACATATTTGTCAATAAGACTAATTGTTATTGTTGAAGAGTGTTTCATACACATTTGTCAATTAAACTAATTGTTATTGTTTTAAAGTGTCCCATATTCATTGGGAGTACTTTATGTTTTAGTTATGTTTGGTCCAAGATGTATCCAGGATTTGGTTATCAACGCTTGAGCGAAAACCCAAGTGTAGAATTCTCTCAATACGGGGCACTTCTAACCTACAACTCATTCACACCAGCCGTGGACGCTGCTGAATTCAAGTGTGACATTAAGGGTACCGGGGATGACATTCGTGCGAAAATCTTTCGTCTCCGCAAGCCTAGTATGTTATTATTTTTAAAATAATGTTTAATTTTGTAAACTTCAAAATTTGAGATATGTTTCACTTAGATTTATTTAAAACGTTAAACGTAGTGCTCAAATGAAAGAAAAGAGTGAAAATTTATAGTAAAAGATTAGAAATAGTGTTTAAACATACATTGTAATTTATAAGGAACGTCAGGAGACGTAAAATAAAAAATATTTTTAAAAAAGAAGAAATTATATGTCCCAAATATGTGATCATCTCTTTACATACAATAATATTATCTTCTCTCTCTGTATAAATTTAAAATCGTTCTCTTAATTCTATTTACCAGACAATCTTTATTTGTGTAATTTGTTTGAATTTCGTTTGTTTGTGTTGATCGAATCGTATTTTAGAGTTTACCTTCAGGTTAAAAGGTGCAATTAAGCCACTCATAGAATCAAACTTTTGGCAATAACCAAATAACGACACTGCGATAAAACCCTTACTCCTGTTATTGTGACGAGGGGGTGGGAGAAGAAAATAGCTTATCAACATTTATTGCTTTTAAATTCATTAAATGTCAAATGTTATCTTTAAGGAAACTGTAAATTTTGTTATCATAAGATATCTGATGAATCGTAAAACTTATGGATTGAAAAAAACACAACTAAAAAAAACAAAAAACTACTTACTGCAATTAGAAACAAATTTTAGCTTCACGTTAATTTTAATCAAGATACGATGTTGCTTTTTTTTCTGTGGGCTTTTGTTTTGTAAATCGCTTACCATGTGACATACTTGAGAGCTGTGTATATTCTAACAGAAATTCTAGAAAACTACATGGCAGAGGGAACCATAACTTACCAAGTTCCACAATACAGCTATCTGTTTATGCCCTGCACGTTCCAAGGTGACCTTGTGGGTGACGATTTTCAGTTTACTTGGTCAAAACTAAAAGATGGTCAGCTGATACCTCTTCCCGATGATCCACATCGTCAGTACATTGACCTCTCGGGTATCTATCATTCATATGAAAACAATTGTGTACATAGACCTCTCAGGTATCTATCATTCATATGAATACAATTGTGTACATAGACCTCTCAGGTATCTATCATTCTTATGAAAACAATTGTGTACATAGACCTCTCAGGTATCTATCATTCATATGAATACAATTGTGTACATAGACCTCTCAGGTATCTATCATTCTTATGAAATCAATTGTGTACATAGACCTCTCAGGTATCTATCATTCTTATGAAATCAATTGTGTACATAGACCTCTCAGGTATCTATCATTCTTATGAAATCAATTGTGTACATAGACCTCTCAGGTATCTATCATTCTTATGAAATCAGTTGTGTACATAGACCTCTCAGGTATCTATCATTCTTATGAAAATAATTGTGTACATAGACCTCTCAGGTATCTATCATTCTTATGAAAACAAGTGTGTACATAGACCTCTCAGGTATCTATCATTCTTATGAAATCAATTGTGTACATAGACCTCTCAGGTATCTATCATTCTTATGAAAACAAGTGTGTACATAGACCTCTCAGGTATCTATCATTCTTATGAAATCAATTGTGTACATAGACCTCTCAGGTATCTATCATTCTTATGAAATCAATTGTGTACATAGACCTCTCAGGTATCTATCATTCTTATGAAATCAGTTGTGTACATAGACCTCTCAGGTATCTATCATTCTTATGAAAACAAGTGAGTACATAGACCTCTCAGGTATCTATCTTTCTTATGAAATCAATTGTGAACATAGACCTCTCGGGTATCTATCATTCTTATGAAATCAATTGTGTACATAGACCTCTCAGGTATCTATCATTCTTATGAAATCAATTGTGTACATAGACCTCTCAGGTATCTATCATTCTTATGAAATCAGTTGTGTACATAGACCTCTCAGGTATCTATCATTCTTATGAAAATAATTGTGTACATAGACCTCTCAGGTATCTATCATTCTTATGAAAACAAGTGTGTACATAGACCTCTCAGGTATCTATCATTCTTATGAAATCAATTGTGTACATAGACCTCTCAGGTATCTATCATTCTTATGAAAACAAGTGTGTACATAGACCTCTCAGGTATCTATCATTCTTATGAAATCAATTGTGTACATAGACCTCTCAGGTATCTATCATTCTTATGAAAACAATTGTGTACATATACCTCTCAGGTATCTATCATTCTTATGAAAACATTTGTGTACATAGACCTCTCAGGTTTATATCATTCTTATGAAAACAAGTGTGTACATAGACCTCTAAGGTATCTATGATTCTTATGAAATCAATCGTGTACATAGACCTCTCAGGTATCTATCATTCTTATGAAATCAAATGTGTACATAGACCTCTCAGGTATCTATAATTCTTATGAAAACAAGTATGTAAGTGGGCTTCCCAGGTATCTACAATTCCTAGACCTAAAATGCCTAGACCTATCAGGTATTTACTATTCTTATGAAAACAAATGTGTAAACAGTCCTCTCTCTCAGTTATCTATCATTCTTATAAAACAAGTGTGTACATGAATCTTTCAGGTATATATAATTCTTATAAAACAAGTGTGTACCTTGCTCTCTCATGTATCTCTCATTGTTATGAAAACAAATAGTTACACAGTCTCCTCTCTCAGGTATCTATCGTTCTTATAAAAGCAAGTGTGGACATGACTCTCTCTAGTATCTTATATTCTTAAGAAAACAAGTGTGTACATAGAACCCTTAGGTCTCTATCATTCTTATGAAAACAAGTATGTACACAGTCCTCTCTCTCTCAGGTATCTATAAATGTCTACATGACTATCTCAGATATGTATACGTCTTTATGAAAACAAATGTTTAGAGAGTGTTCTCTCTCTGATATCTATCAATCTCATGAAAACAATTGTATATGTATATCTCTCAAGTATCTATGATTCTTAAGAAAACAAGTGTGTACATGACTCTCTCAGATATATATAATTCTTTTGAAAACAAGTGTGTACACAGTCCTCTCTCTCATAGGTATCTATAATTCTTATGAAAGCAAGTGTCTACATTACTCTAACAGGTATATATCATGCTTATAAAAACAAGTGTGTACATAACTATCACAGATATATATCATTCATAGGAAAACAAGTTTGTAAGTAGATCTCTCAAGTATCTATCATTCTTAAGAAGACAAGTGTGTACATGACTATCTCATATATATATATATATCATTCTTACGAAAACCGGTGAGTACTTAGACCTCTAAAGTATATATCATTCTTATGAAAAACATTGTGTACACGGTCCCCTCTATCTCTGGTATCTATCATAATAATGAAAACAAGTGTGTACATAGATCTCGCTGGTTTTATCCATCTTATGAAAAAAAGTGTGTACACATTCCTTTCCTCTCAGATTTATAACATTCTTATGAAAACAAGTGTATATGTAAATCTCTCAAGTATATATACTGATTCTTAAGAAATCAAGTGTCTACATGACACTCTCAGGTTTCTATCATTTTTTATGAAAACAAGTGTGTACATAGCTATTTCATGTATCTATCATTCTTATAAAAAAGTGTGTACATTGCTCTTTAAGGTATCATTTATACTTATTATAATATGTTAATCTGAAAAGATAAAAAATAACTATATTTAAATAAAAACATGCTTTATATTTTTATCAATTAACTAGCAGACCCGTCGTGTGTTGCAACGATCTCAGTAAAAAGGAATATATACAGAAAAAAAAAGGAATTACAATAAGGGTCGCCGGGCCCATCTGTTTAACATATGACGTTCGAAAATCTGTTCATTTCAATCAAATCATAGCAAATATGTAAATATATTTACCTATATTGCTCAATATCGTGTAAAATTGAATGGGGAATACAATATTACAATTTTAGTAAAAACACATTTAGGGCCCCAAGACCCGATGAAATGGACACAAGGAGATCAGTGCCCTACAGTAATTAATATTAGCTCTTAGGCTTTTATATACCAAGTTTGGTCAAAATCCAGTTATTTTCTCATTATCTAACAATTAATCCATTTTTTATTTACCAAATATAAGGAACAAATACATAAAGGGGCCCCCGAACCCATTCGGTTCATAATAAACATTTTGAAAACCTGTTCATTGAAATTCAGTTTCATCATGGAAATATTTCTCTAGATTGTTAAAAACTGAGTGGGAAATATTATCTTAGAGTATACCAAAAAAAACCACCACATTTGGGGTCCTCAGTCTATTTGATGTCAGATGTATATTTCAAAATCCTTTTCTGTTCATTTTAATTCAGTTTCATCGTGGATATATTTTTCAAGATCGTTAAAAATAGAATGGCAAATTATATCTCAAATATATTCGAAAAAAAGACAAAAAAGCCCTGAATGATTGGACATTAGACATGCAGTTCCCAATTATTGCAAGATGTCAAGTTCAAAATACCTGTTTATTTCAATCATTTTCATAGCGGATATATTTCTCTATATTTATCTAGATTTAATACTTGAATGGGGAATACAATCTTAAACATTTATGAAAAAAAGACATTTTGGGCCAGAGCCCCGAAGAAATGGACATTAGGAAGTTAGTGCCATATAATATTTCAATATTGACTACCAAGTTTCTATATACAAAGTTTGGTTAAGATCCATCATTTTGCCTAATAGTTAACGCTTATTCTAATTTTTATATAGCTCATATAAGAAACACACATTTTTAAGTTTACACACATTCATTTTTATATATTTTTTATAGAAGACTAGCAGACCCGTCGTGCGTTGCAACGATCTCAGTAAAAAGGAATACATATAGATAAAAAAGAAATTACATTAAGGGTCGCAAGGCCCATCAGTTTAACATATGAAGTTCGCAAATGTGTTCATTTCAATCAATTTCATTACACATATATTTATTTATATTTCTCAATATCGTGTAAAACTTGAACGGGGAATACAATATTAAAAGTTTAGGAAAAAAAAACATTTCGGGCCTCTAGCCCTGGGGAAATGGACATTAGGAGTTCAGTGCCCTATAGTAATTTAATATAGGCTCTTAAGTTTTCATTACCGCGTTTGGTCAAAATCCAGTTATTTTCTCATTATCTAACACTTAAACTAATTTTTAGTTATATAAATATAGGGAAAAATACATAAAGGGTCCCCCAGGGACATTCAATTCAAGATGTACATTTTGAAAACCTGTTCATTTAAATTCAGTTTCATCATGGATATATTTCTCAAGATCGTTAAAAACTGAGTGGGAAATATTATCTTAGAGTATACCCAAAAAAGAAAACGACATTTGGGGCCCTCAGCCCATTCGATGTTAGATGTATATTTCAAAATGCTGTTCATTTTAATTCAGTCTCATAATGGATATATTTCTCAAGGTCGTTAAAGATAGAATGGGAAATAGTATCTCAAACATATACGAAAAAAGACATTTGGGCCCCCGGCCCTAACAATTGAAAATTTGAACAGCAATGCCCTTTTTATTTTAATATGGGCTACCAAGTTTTTATATACAAAGTTTGGTTAAGATCCATTCATTTACCTAATAGCTAACGCTTAAACTTATTTTTATATAGCTCATATAAGACAAAAATCATATTATGGGCCCCCCTCGCCCTATGAGGGTTAAATTTTGAAAAAAAAGTAGCCAGTGACCATCCCAGGAGCGTACTCAAAATTCTCCAAAAGTTTCATGGCGATCAGATGAATGGTTTAGTCAGCAATAAAGGACATACATACATACATATATACTTTCATTTTTATTTATATAGTTAAAAGAAAACTTAATCGAATTTATGAGTTAATTTTGTCAAGATCTAAAATTAATTAATTATTTGTTTTTGTGTATGCATCACGTGACTTTTTATTTAATAATTTAAACAATGCCATAGTGTATTTATATTTCAGGAAATCTGCATTTTACAGCAGTTCTAGGACTTGATCAAACACTTAATGGGGATTCATTGTATCGCTGTGACGTGTACAGTCCGAGAATATCACGTGGGGCCTTAGGAAACTATGCTTCCATAAATGTTACCGAAGAACGTAAGTTATAAGAATACTATATATGAACCGCGGCTTAGCATACACCACAGACACTCTCACAAATATGGGAACGAACGGACACAAAAAGCAGGACGAATAAAAAAAAACAACGCGAGTGAACGTCAGGTGAGACCACCGACGCATTGTTGTTGTCGAGACATGCGAACTGGGGTTGTTGTTACCTACCCTCAACCTTACTACCCACACTTGCCAACCATAAAATGTGAATAGTAAATCTTAGCGAGCATCATTCGTCATGCTTATTTGCTTGCGTCTTGTGCTTATCATAAATTCTGGTGAATTATATATACAGACTAGCAAAATATCCGCGCTTAGCTGCGGAAATTAGGATTTCAGTTACCGTTGAGAACCCGCGTAACACAAATTCAAAACATCAATTGATTTCAATCTGGATCATGATAGATATACTACATATATTAACTTCACCTTCATGTCTGTCTGTCTGTCGTGGTCACGCAGAAAAACAAAAACGAAAAGTAAATAATCACTTAAAGTCATCCTATCAAGGTGATAATTTAAAAGTTTTGTTCGTATTTTACCATTGTGGGAGGGTACTCAACAACTTCCAAAAGTTTCATGCTCCTACTTACACGGGAAGTTTGATATTTAAATATGAGTCTGTTTTATATAGCTCATATAAGGAACAAACCTACATTTGGGCCCCTGGCCCCCTAGTCAGTGATAATTTTACAATTTTTACACCTGTTACCATCGCGCGAGGGAACTAAAAAACTAGCCAACGTTTCATTCTTCTACTTACACAGTCAGTTGGAGAATTAGTGATGAGTCAGTTTTATATAAGAACAAAAAAACTATATTGAGGCCCCCGGTCCCATAGTGAGTAACTTGCAATACTCTATAGTAGGGATATATTATAAAATATCATAAATGTCAATAATCTATAGTAGGGGTAGATTATACAATAATATAAATTGAAATATTCTATAGTAGGGGTAGATTATACAATATAATAACTTGAAATACTCTATATTAGGGATAGATTATACAATATTATAACTGGCAATACACTACTGTAGAGATAGATTATACAATATTATAACTGGCAATACACTACTGTAGAGATAGATTATACAATATTATAACTGGCAATACACTACTGTAGAGATAGATTATACAATATTATAACTGGCAATACACTACTGTAGAGATAGATTATACAATATTACAACTGGCAATACACTACTGTAGAGATAGATTATACAATATTATAACTGGCAATACACTTTATTATGGCTTAAGTCAAACAAATGATTACAGCAATGCACTAAAGTCAATGTTACATATAAATTAACCCTACCGAGCCTATAGCCCTGCACCTAACTTCCATCACTGCCTAGGTTCCTGGGCATTACCTAGAAAATACGAACATGCTGTAGAAAATTATTACTTACATACAAAGAAGTGATTACAATAGAATTAAACTTTGAAAAACTGTAGTAAATAGGTTTATCTTTCAATTAGGTGTTAAAATTTCACTTATGTGTTTCAATCCACTTAGCAGAGATAATATATTTACACAAAACATGGATTGTTTATACTGGACACACTAGGATTACGCTTGTTGTAATTTTAATTTGCAATAACTAGAATCGACAATTTTCAATTTTATCTTTGTTTTTATATTGAAATATGTCAAATAAAGTCATTTCATATCGTACAGCGTTTGCTTGGACGAAACCACAACTGAAGTATAAGTCTAATGATTTCATGGTCGATTTATATGGGAATGCCACTTTTGAATGTGTCTTCGAAGAGTGAGTATTTTTGCATCTATAAAGTATTTGTAGGTAGCAATGTGTACATTTTACATAAGAGATGAATATTATTGGAAAAGTAAATAGTGTTTCTTTTCTCTTTAAATATACTTCTAAATATGTTTCGTTGTGCTTTGAAATGTATGTTTACTTTTGAGTTTTCATGAATAGATTCTAGTTTATTTTTTCTATATCTAATGAACTTTTTGCATTAGTCAAATTTGAAGTTTATTCCGTATTTTCTTATAATAAAAAATCCCCGTAAAAACCAAGTTTTTACTATAAATCCTTTATGTACGAGACATAACTAAAAGAATCTCCATAATAATACGCAGTGCAAGACCATCCAAAAATACAAAATTGTAGTTATGTGTCGTAAAACATGTTTAATATAATGCGCAGAGACCAGGGATATATTTATAAAAAGTGTTGTCAATAATATACGCACCTTATTGCGTGACAGGAAAGGTCTTTATATATAATACGGACCACGACACTAAAGCAAAAAAAAATAACTTGTTACATAGAGATACTTAAAGAAAATCTAAAAAATCATTAATTTAATTACGGTACATTCGATTTATTTGAAATTTGTATACACCATTTATATCATCGGCACGAGTCTGTCTGCAAGATTTCAGCTCGCTAGATTTCGAGGAAGTGTGTTAAAAATCGATCCAAAGTTTTTTCGGCACTAAAACAAGCAAGCAGACACCACGAGTTAATATAAAGGATTTAAAAATGCTGAATATTTCATCAAATAAATGTAAATAATATCAATGTTGTTCCAGGTGATAATTTCGTATAATACTCAATGTTTGTTTCAGCTACTATTCAGTCATAGAAATCAAGATTTTAACCATAATTCTTTCAGCAGGTTATTTTATGCCTCTTTTCCAATAAATTAATGAATATATAGCAGTGATGGCTAACATATGGCACGTGGTGCCTCATTAACTGGCACTATAACTTAACTTCTTTAATCAAACCATCTAAGCGAGCCCCCATTTTCTTGTTTTATAGGAGTGTTAGCGTGTTGCTATAAAAAAAAATAGGGGGTTTTGGTTGAAATTTGTGAACGCGGCCCTAAAAAGTTCGCCATTACTGATATATATATATATTTGTGTAGAAACATTGTATGTTACCCATAAAAGTTGTGTAAATCAGTACATATAACCATGAAATCTGTGTAATTTTTCAGCAAAACGTTGAATGCTGCTAGTTACAAGTGGTACGATCCACATGGTAAACTTTTACCGACTAAACAACCCGAGAAGTACGAGTTCTTGTACCAGGGCAAAAGATTGATAATCCACAATGTACAAAGCTGTGATTGGGGATGGTACTCTTGTCAGGCCAGTAATGTGCTTGGCACAACGGGAGATATAATTGGTATTGGAGTTTTATGTACGGTTTACTGAACGGTGAAACTTGATTCTCTCTCTATATCATTGATATCGTGTCATTTAAATGGAGTAATCTCACACAGTACAGTACATGTAGCTCCTTCGTTAAAAGGTCTCTCATCTGCGACACTCTAGGAGCGGAGGCGCGAGGAGATCTACACAGTCGGTGGCAGCGCGCGCTGCGATGCAGAGGGGGGTTGGTAACACAGGAGTATATAGTCAAGGGAACACAACACACACTATCATTATAAGAAAAGACAGTCGATGTGAAATATTATTCAGTTATTCTATTACTGATCGCGTGATTAAGACGCACAATTACACACACACATAAATGGTATGTGGGGGGGGGTGATGAGGAGGAGGGGAGAGGGGAGTGGTCTCTCTCTCTTTACTTAAGTGTATTTAGTGGGGGAGGGATCTATATATATATGTGAGCGAGAGGCATATGGCGAGCTGACAGAAGTAATTATGATTGGTAACAGTATTTGCGAGTACACTGAAACATATATCAATGTTCTCTCTATTTGTGTGAGTTGAGATCTGAGCGCGGTGGGGAGAGCGCGAGCAGAGCGAGCACAATATAACCTTTAGAGGGCGCACAATACACAGGTGGAGTTTGTAGTCTCTATAGTATTAATAGAGTTGTATTTGGGTGAAATAGTTGGGGTGGGGGGGGAGGGGGGGATTAGTATTAGAATGTGATGGGGGAATAAGAATTGGTGTGAGGGGGAAATATATATATCTATAGGGGGAGAAGGGCGGGGGGGTGGGGAGGGTGGATTAGTGGGCGAAGCTCTTATTAGGGTTAGTTGAATTTACGATGAAAGGGTGGAATTATGATAACTGTGATTAGGGAATTGTTGGGGTTGGGGGGGAAAGGTGGATAGTATAGATGGAGATTGGGGAAATAGTTGGGGGTTGGGGAAGGTTATTATTATAGAGTGGTATTGGGTAAATATTGGTTTAGGAAGGGTGTTTTTGTGTTGTTTGTGTTACTACACGCTATGAGCAATGTTCCCACTAAGGTTAGGTGGTCTGTGTTCAACTACACGCTATGAGCAATGTTCCCACTAAGGTTAGTTGGCCCGTGTTCAACTACACGCTATGCGCAATGTTCCCACTAAGGTTAGGTGGTCCGTGTTCAACTACACGCTATGAGCAATGTTCCCACTAAGGTTAGGTGGTCCGTGTTAAACTACACGCTATGAGCAATGTTCCCACTAAGGTTAGGTTGTCTGTGTTCAACTACACGCTATGAGCAATGTTCCCACTAAGGTTAGTTGGCCCATGTTCAACTGCACGCTATGAGCAATGTTCCCACGTTGGGTAGTTGTTCCATGTTCAACTATACGCCGTGAGCAATGTTGCCACTAAGGTTAGTTGGTTGGTGTGCAAATTAAGTCAAACTCGCGAGGAAATATAAACATAATCCATTTTTTGTGCAATATTTTAACACATTTGTTGTGCGGTAATTCTTAACTGCGGCGTGGCGTCTGTCAGATATTCGCGTGGCCGCACAGTCGCGAAACTTAAAGAGAACAATGGCCGCGAGTCTGTCAGTTACAATCAAATATAACATTTGAGAATTTTGTTAATATTATTCTATCGCAATATGTTAATTTCTACTGCGTAGCGTCTCGAGAATAAGCTACTTTTCATAACATGCAAGTAAAGATAAGGTAAATACGATAACTATTACCTATTTTTAAGAAATTATTTTTTTTTCTCAATGAAAAAGTTCATGTATAAAGGAGTAATATAATTAAATACACGCAGTATACTAAAATAAGACTGTCCCACTTATTATCTTTATACACGTAATTGGGAGAGGTTACATTAAATACAAACATTTTTGGATAGTTTATTGAGCAAATAACTAAATACTCGCACTTTGCAGCTGAAAGTTACGATATCATGCAGGCGAGAACCCACGTAACACCAATTTAAAAAAAAACAAATAGATTTTTATCTGGATCATGATAAATATAATTGTTTCTCAATTTTTGTAAAAGTTCGTGTAAAATCAAATGGGGAATAAAAATTACATTAAAGACCCCGTGGAAAACGAGTGCAGGATCTACATATCTCATAAGGCCTGGAGAATTCAATTCATGACATTATGGAGATAAAATCTTTATATATTTAAATTCTTTAAAATGTAATGGGAAATGAAGCTTACAAGTTTACACAAACATTATTTTTGGCCCTGGGCCAAAAGGATCAGATGTTAAGAGTTCATTATCTTAAATATATAATTTGGTCAATAGTTAATCCATATAACCAGTAGCAACTGTTTAAATTACCTTTTATATAACTTGTGTTTAAAATGGCATGACGGGCCCCCAGATCCTATTAAGTTTTGTTTGAAAAAAGTAAATGCTAGAAACCTTCGCATGAGCGTACTCAAAATCTTCCCAAAGTTTAATGGTTGTAGGATTAATAAAATACTACTTATACGGCTAAAAACTAAAATGAGTGCCTGGGGGCCCTATATATGTAAAGTGTAAAGTTGAAAAAACCCAGTTTATTTCAATCTGGATCAAGAAGGATATATTTTTTGTCAATACTATAATATTAAAAATCGTGTGAAATCGAAAGGATAATATTTCAGAAACGTTTACTTAAAAGACATTATGTGCCATCGGCTCAAAACGAATGAAAAATATAACGGTAGTTCTCAATGGTATTTTAATATAGGCCATCAAGTTTTAATATTCTAAGTTTTATTAAATCCATTTAAAAGTATTCAAAGTTTAATACTTTTTCTTTAGTTCATATAAGGTGAAAACATTTGTGCCCCGGCCCCCAGGGAGTGATAATGTAAATATATTTTCCCCTGTTAACATTGCGTTAGGGTTCTCAACAACTTCCCAATGTGTCATGCTTCTACCTACACGGGAGGTTGGAGATTTAAAGGTGAGTCTTATTTTATAGTTCATAAAAGGAAACAAAATACTACATTTAAGCCACGGTCCCTCCGGGAGGTATAATTTAAATATACGCATCCCTGGTACCAACGCGGGATTATACTTAACAACTTCCAAATTTCGCATGCTTTTATATACACGGGAAATTTGAAAATTAGTGATGAGTCACTTTTTGTATAAGAATAAAATACTACAATTGGGCCTCTGGCCCCCATTAGTGAGAATGTTTCATTCTTTACCTAAACGAGAAATATGAGGAATAGCGATGAGTCTGTTTTTATATAGCTAATACAAGGAAAAAACTACTTTTCGGCCCCCGGCCCACCAAGAGTGTAAATTTTTAAAATCTTTTTCGCATTTTATCATTGTGGAAGGGTACTCAACGACTTCCCAAATGTCATGCTTTTACCTACTCGTGAAATTGGAGAGTTAGTGAGGAGCCAGTTTTTATATAGCTTATAAAAGGGGAAAAAAACATTTTGGCCCTCCGGCCCACTAAGAGTGTTAATTTAAATATTAATTTTGCCTGTTACCACCGCTGGAGTGTAGCCTACTCAAACATTTTCCAAATTTTTCATGCTTGTACCTACAGGTGAAGATGTATAATTATCGTTGATTATGTTTTTTGTAGCTCATATTGGGAAACAAAACTATATTTGGGCCCCCGGCCCCAGAGTGAATGATAATTGTATATTTCTCTTGACTGTTAACATTACGTGAGGGTAATCAACATCTTCATTAAGTTTCAAACTTCTACCTACATCGGAGGCTGGAGATTTAATAATGAGCCAGTTTCTATATAAAAAAACTACATTTGGGACCCGGCCCCTTGGTGATTGATAATTTAAAGATTTTTCTCCTGTTACCATTTCAAAAGTGTACTCAAAAAGTTCCAAAAGTTGTATGCTTCTAACTACACGGGAAGATGGAGTGATGAGTGCGTGAGTGTGTCAGGGCTTTGCCTTTTATGAGTATAGATGTATGTTTTTAAAAAAATCCTTAGCCTAAGTGTGTGGATCATGTGAATGTTTAAAAATGTTTTTATGGTTTGATTCATGATGAATAAGTACATTTGTAGATGCTTTATTTAGTTCAAACACTAAGAACGCTCAAATTCATTCAAAATTATCACAAAAAATATAAACACTGTTTGTCAAAAGCCGTTAGAGATTTTTAATTCATATATTCAATTTTTAACGCAACATGTGTGCACTTAACAATTACGTTGATTTGTCTTTAAAAAAAAATTCGTATCTTACTTAGTAAAGATATCTAAAAGTATACCGACACGAAAATAAACCTTCCATCGATTAATTTGATTAAGAAAATAAGGAAAATAATAATTATAATAATAATGCAGGATTTCGGCTTAAAATCAAAAGTGTGAATTTTACCTTTAAATATTGGAATTAAGTACCGGGTAGCATATATGGTTGATTCTATAGTTTGCTGAAATTTCTACTATCAATCACAGGTCAACTCTCCACTGTTACTTTGTATCAATTGTCAACTGTGTATTGCTACTATGTATCACTTGTCAAACTGCTTACTGCTACTATGTATCACAGGCCAACTGTTTACTGCTACTATGTATCACTTGTCAAACTGTTTACTGCTACTCTCTAAACCAGGGTAAAGTGCCCAAGGATTGGAAATTAGCAAACGTAACTCCACTCTTTAAGAAAGGGGATAAATCAGACCCTGGTAATTACAGGCCTGTATCACTTACTAGTATCACCTGTAAATTACTAGAACACATAATATATAGTAGAATAGTTAACCACCTTGACAAATATAATGCCCTATGCCCACATCAACACGGCTTTAGAAAAAACAGATCATGTGAAACACAATTAATAGGTTTAATAGATGAACTATCAAAAGGCTTAGACAAAAATGATCAAATAGATACAATATTACTAGACTTCTCAAAAGCATTTGACAAAGTTCACCACCTTAGTTTACTTAAAAAACTTAACTACTTTGGAATCTCAGGTTCCTTACATCACTGGATCCAAGACTTCCTTTTGGGCAGGGAGCAAACTGTAATAATTAATGGATCTAAATCTGCACCAATAAAGGTTAACTCAGGAGTTCCACAAGGAACTGTGCTAGGTCCCTTACTCTTTTTAATTTATATAAATGATTTACCCAACAACATCTCAACAGGTACAAAAGTTAGGTTATTTGCTGATGATTGTATAATCTATAGAACAATTAAATCAGAACAAGATAGCAAAATTTTACAAAAAGACTTAGATGAATTGATAAAATGGGAAACTAACTGGAGTATGTCTTTCCACCCAGAAAAGTGTCAACTGTTAAGAGTAACAAAGAAAAAGAAACAAATAAATTCAAAATATTACATTCATGGAAAAGAACTGACCCAAACTAAAGATGCAAAATACTTAGGAGTCTTAATAAATGAGAAACTATCATGGAATCCCCATGTCAATGAAGTTATTAAAAAATCAAACAAAACCTTAGGCTTTATAAAAAGGAACTTTAACAAATGTAATAGAGATATAAAACTAAAATGCTACCTCACTTTGGTGAGACCTGTACTAGAATATGCATCTTCTGTATGGGACCCATCCACCAAAGAAAACATTGATAAACTAGAACAAATTCAAAAAAGAGCTGCCAGATTCATTACTGGAGAATATTCGAAACTGACAAGAATAACACCATTAGTTAAATCATTAAACCTTGAAACACTAGAGGATAGAAGAACCAAGAGCAAAGTAGTAATCATACATAAAGCAATTAATTCTAATTTAGAAATACAACACAAAGATAACTTAATACAACCCTCAGATAGACATAAGGATAAAAACACCTTTCTTATTCCGTATGCAAGAACAAACACATACAAGTTTTCCTTCTTCCCGTCCGGAATTCGGGCGTGGAATGGGTTGCCTGAAGAATCCAGGAAAACCAACACTTTATCAACATTTAAATCTCTAATAAAAATGCAGGACTAAACACAAACCATAGATAAGCGTAGGACGCAATAATCTTCTGTATAGAAGGAGCGTCTGTAAACAGATAAGATACTGCTAATATGTCTCACAGGCCAACTGTTTACTGCTACTATGTATCACTTGTCAAACTGTTTACTGCTACTATGTATCACAGGCCAACTGTTTACTGCTACTATGTATCACTTGTCAAACTATTTACTGCTACTATGCATCACTGGTCAACTGTACACTGTTACTATGTATCACAGGTCAACTATTTACTGATACTATGTATCACTGGTCAACTGTACACTGCTACTATGTACACATACTGTTTCTCTAATTTCATCTTTTTTTCTTTAGTTCACATTTGAAAACACGTACAATTGAAATTTACAATTAAATTAAATCAATTTTGTATTAAACGAAATTTAATGACTTTTCGATTTAACAAAATTCTGCACAAGAATGTGTGATGGTTTGACACGCAAATCAGAAATTTTATCCAGAAAGCTTACGAATTATATTTTTTCATTAAAACAAAATTACACATACTTTGCATTTTTTAAAACAACATGGCTTACAAATTTCTACAAAATGTATACAAATAAAATAAAACAGAAAACATAAAACAATAACAAAAATTATTTTTTTTTATTCCAGTGTTCATAAATGTTACCCTGTGTTGGGGCTAAGTCTAAAAAATTATCAAAAAAATATAAAAATAAAATAGGAGTGCTGGCAGAATATCACTTGGCTAAATCTGGATACAGATAAAATACGGTCTGTTACACCAAACTGAGCCAAAAGCAATTAGCCAGCACAAAGGTTTTTCAACTTGTACAATCATAAGAGTGGGTGTCTCAACAAAGAGCCAATCATAAGAATGGGTGTCCCAACAAAGAGCCAATCATTAGAGTGAGTGTCACATAAAAAAGCCAATCATGAGTGTCACAACAAAGGGCCAATCATAAGAATGAGTTTCCCAACAAAGAGCCAATCATAAGAATGAGTGTCCCAACAAAAAGACAATCATAAAACTAAGTGTCCCAACAAAGAGCCAATCATAAGAATGAGTGTCCCAACAAAGAGCCAATCATAAGAATGAGTGTCCAAACAAAGGGCCAATCATAAGAATGAGTGTCCCAACAAAGAGCCAATCATAAGAATGAGAGTCCCAACAAAGAGCCAATCATAAGAATGAGTGTCCCAACAAAGAGCCAATCATAAGAATGAGTGTCCCAACAAAGAGCCAATCATAAGAATGAGTGTCCCAACAAAGAGCCAATCATAAGAATGAGTGTCCAAACAAAGGGCCAATCATAAGAATGAGTGTCCCAACAAAGAGCCAATCATAAGAATGAGTGTCCCAACAAAGAGCCAATCATAAGAATGAGTGTCCCAACAAAGAGCCAATCATAAGAATGAGTGTCCCAAAAAAGAGCCAATCATAAGAATGAGTGTCCCAACAAAAAGACAATAATAAAACTAAGTGTCCCAACAAAGAGCCAATCATAAGAATGAGTGTCCCAACAAAGAGCCAATCATAAGAATGAGTGTCCAAACAAAGGGCCAATCATAAGAATGAGTGTCCCAACAAAGAGCCAATCATAAGAATGAGTGTCCCAACAAAGAGCCAATCATAAGAATGAGTGTCCCAACAAAGAGCCAATCATTAGAGTGAGTGTCCCAACAAAGAGCCAATCATAAGAATGAGTGTCCCAACAAAGAGCCAATCATAAGAATGAGTGTCCCAACAAAGAGCCAATCATAAGAATGAGTGTCCCAACAAAGAGCCAATCATTAGAGTGAGTGTCCCAACAAAGAGCGAATAATAAGAATACGTGTCCCAACAAAGAGCCAATCATAAGAATGAGTGTCCCAACAAAGAGCCAATCATAAGAATGAGTGTCCCAAGAAAGAGCTCTTCGGGGTTTAAACAAGCCAACTTATACTCATCTTATCTTACCTTTAACAAACGCTCCATCTATACAGAAGATTATTGTGGTCTAAGCTTATTTATGGCTAATGTCTAGACTTGCATTTTTACCGGAGATTTAAATTTTGATAAAGTGTCGGTTTTCATGGTAACCCATTCCGTTTCCAAATTCCGGACTTTAAGTTCAATAATTTATGTGTGTGTCGTTCTTGCATACAGAATAGCAAAGTTTTTTTTTATCGATATGTCTATATCAGGGGTCGGCGAACTGTTTTGCCCATTACTGCAAAAGGCGCGAGGTCCTGCCCACACAACAGGGGTGTTTCGGGAGTGTCTTAGCACCCCCCCCCAGGGCCTGGGGCTTAGCCGAAAATGAATTTAGTATATTTTAGAGACAAGCCCTCTCTTGGAACCCCTAAGGCAAGAGAAAAAGAGGTCGTCAGAAAATGACCTGGAGAAGGGAACTTGAGGCAGACACAAAATGAGTGGGCACAGCTTGGGGCAGATAGAAAGATTGGCGCAGGACCGGGATGCCTGGAGAGCCTTTGTTCATTGCCTATGCCCCAGATGGAACGATGGGCGATGATGATGATGATGATGATGATGATGATTATATTTTAGAAACCTGAAAAGTATTTCAAAATGCATCTTAAAGGTTTATGCTTGGATAGTTTAAGTCAAAACAACACGGAGTATCCATATTTTAGGGATAATTTATTTGAAATGATTATAAACGTTTAGAGCCTAATATATAATTATAACTATTATAGGCTAACGGCACTGGCAATTCTATTACAATGCTAAATCGGACATAATGCGATAAAATCGAATAAACACAATATTATTTTTTTTTAAACTAACTGAAATTATATATTTAATATCAATTAATATCATCAACTATTATTATAAATCATAGAGGTTTCTTCTTTAAATATCTTTATTGTTTTCTAAGAAAAAATGTGTTGCTTCACTTTTGAAACAAACACAATCACATCAATATTGGGGGCCTTTGATGTCAGGGAAATGTAATTGCTGTCATCGGTGTCTAAATGATCTCAAAACTTTGTTTTTATGTCCACTAGAGTATAAATAATTATGGAAAAAGGTACGTTGTTCCAAAAGGCAACAACGTTTTGACAGCCTCCTCATGATCAATGTGGAAAGTCTTTGCAGTATTTGACATTCGAAAGTGTGTCAGATCTGCTTTGTTTCCAATTTCAACACGTTCATTATTATTGGATTTAAGTTGAAGTAGAGTCTCTGCAATCCCTTCAGGCTCATCTGGTACATCATCTGCAATCCCTTCAGGCTCATCTGTTACATCTTATGCCATCCCTTGAGGCTTATCTGGTACATCCTCTGCCATCCCTTCAGGCTCACCTGGTACATCCTCTGCCATCCCTTGAGGCTCATCTGGTACATCCTCTGCCATCCCTTGAGGCTCATCTGGTACATCATCTGCCATCCCTTGAGGCTCATCTGGTACATCCTCTGCCATCCCTTGAGGCTCATCTGGTACATCCTCTGCCATCCCTTGAGGCTCATCTGGTACATCCTCTGCCATCCCTTGAGGCTCATCTGGTACATCCTCTGAAATCCCTTGAGGCTCATCTGGTACATCCTCTGCCATCCCTTGAGGCTCATCTGGTACATCCTCTGCCATACCTTGAGGCTCATCTGGTACATCTTCTGCCATCCCTATATAATAATTATTTGTTAAAATAGGAGTTAAAGCTATTCAAAAAAGGAATATTTATGCTAATTGAACAAAAATTGTGATTTATTAAGTATTTTGTTTTAAAAGTCAATAGCACATATGTTGTGCTTTATTAGAAAGATGTCACTATTAGAAAAGATTTCAGATTTTAAAAAATGTGAAGAAAAATGTTTAGCCAGCTCAGCATGAGCCAACAAAAACATCCGATTGGAACACGTTGTACATTGAGTAACATGGACTGATTGACGTGCCAGATGTAACTATTTTAAATTCAAATGGATGGCTCAAATTGTGTGTGTTAAATTTTCTTCCAAAAGTAGGCTAACCTTAAAAATTGTATTGATTTTAAAAATAGTCATCAGATATAATTTAATAAATATGCATTTTTTTCCAATTTTCTTTTTCTTAAATTAATCATGCCTTTAAACACTGGCCTGAGACAAAATTACAAGTACTTACAATCCATAACATACACGTGAAGATGTTTCGGCTTCGGAAAAGGAACCAAGGGTTGTTGTGTATAGGAACAAATGAACTCTCCAATTTTTTCACATCCGACGTTAAATATTATAAACTGTAATTCTTTTTTAACATTAAATCTTGTTTGATTTCTTATGTCAAAATCAGGTATTTCTAAAATTACAAAATAGGTGATATTATTTTTACATAAAAATTTAACGTCTTTACTTGCTGGCAGCAGAACTGCATTGTTATCTATTTTGACATTTTCAACTTCGGCTGAGAGATCATTATAAACTGAAAAACATAAAGAAGGTAACTCATTTTGAAAATTATGAATAATTTTAATAAAAAACAGCAAACAGCAAAAACAGCAATAAACTTACTTTTTGTAAGAGTCCAATGAATGTTTTGAAAATATTAAACTTAGCCTCAATTATCACTGATCAGAGTATGCATAAATTAAATTCATACAGACACAAAGGCTAAAGAATTGTTAAACAAAACTTAAAGTTAATTTTTAACAATAAGCTTTAGAATAAAGCACATTATTTTTTAAAATTATTATATATCTATTAATTATTTTTAAAATATAATTTATATATATATATATATATATATATATATATATATATATATATATATATATATATACTATTTATATATATTATATAAATACTTTTATACATTAAATAGTATCCAGCCTTATAAAGAAAAAAATTCCGGCAGTTGTACAACTCCTATAGCTAAAGAATAGAGAGCTATTATCCACAGTATACGATTTGAAATAAAAAACAAATCTACAGAAAAAGACCCGTTATTTTTATCAAATGTGTTGTGATGCATAGACATAGACATGTGTTTTTGTTTTGTTTTAATCAATAAAAGCAGCTGTTAAGAGTTTCCTCCGATTATATAAGACATCAACTTAAATACCCGCTTTAACTTTAATTCATTTAGTTGTTTTGCTGTTGTTGTTTTTTTAAAATAAAAATTTAGTTTTAGTGTTTACAACGCTATACGTATTCATTTATTAATAGAAGTATTTGAATTTAAAGTATTAGAGGAATCTAGTTCTTATTATCTACTCATTACACTGAAAACGATAACGTAATTTTAAAATTTGTCTGCATAAGGCATTTTCCGATAACACTCTTGTTTGTTTTTTTTTAAATTAAAATTTTCTTTCAATGATATTAACACGGGAATTTTTCGGTCAAGTTTCTTATTTATACTGATTATGATTTATACAGATATTTAGATATAATTTGGTTGTCTGCAATTGATTCAGCTTCTGCAACAAGTCACACAACATTTCTGATTAGTTTCCGTAAAAACGGATAATTCACTTTCAGTAAGACTCTTAGAAGGCTAATGATAACAAATGAATATTGTCTTAAAAATTATAAAATTACCAAAACCAAATATAGTTTAACTCTTTTTTTTTACAAATAGTATTTACTTACAACCCTTAAAACGTAAATTGGTGTATCCATCATGTGTTTGAGTCCCAGCTTGTGTCGTAAGTTTACATGAACATGTTTCTCTGCGTAACATTAAAGTACATTTCTTAATCAAATAGTTTTCTTCATTTCCCCTGAAATTTAGCACAAATAACATCGACATATTTCTTCTGTACTCATTAAAACAGATATCATCTATTGTTGCTCTACAGTCACAAGATACCCAAGAAATGTTGTCCCTGGCTCTGTTGTAGTTTCTTGGAAGATACTTGTCATGTGTGTTGACACTGAAGTTAAAATTCCAAAATATTTCTTTCACATCAGCAGCTGTAGAAGAATGTAATATATGCATCTCTTTAAAATCAATGTCTATAAACAAATGTATCTCATATGGGGCTAAGTTTATGATCTCTCTAATGCTATAGAGGACATGATTTATTTTTATAGATTTAGGATTTATTTTATAGAGAGCGAGATCATTGCTATAAATAAAGAATTAATGTTAAAGTTCCCACACAAGTTTTCATATACTCAGAAAGACTTATAGTTTATTAGGAAACAGTGTTATGAATAACAGTACTGTAGAAAAATATTTTTGTATATTTAGTTGTAATAATTAATACTTCCGCATTTACTTTAAACACGTTCATTAGCCACCAGTTCAATAATCAACAAACAAAAGATCGCACTCAATTTTATTTATTTATTAAGTTACAGCAACACTTTCTTTCTCTTGCCAGTGTATCGATTGTTTGTCTACATCGTCGCGTTTTAAAAACTGTGTTCCGACTTCGTATTGTAATGTGTTTCCTACTCCGTCTCAAACTTTATTTCGCGAGCTAAGTCTAAAAATCAACCTGGACTGTTCCTAACTGTGTTCCCAATGGAATGTACAACTCTAACTTTTAACCACATCTGATTACAACTATAATTTACTTTTAGTACATCCGGAAACAGTTTTAATATCCACTGTCAATCGAATTAAAGGCATGACCAGACAGGACACATTTAAATCATCTGTTTCTGATCAATGTGATCGATCAAAATTTATTTTAACTTTTCATCCTCATAATTTTAAAGCCCGCCAGGTGATTCTCAAAAACCGACCAATCCTTATGGCTGACCCTCTAACTCAGCAGGTCTTCAAAAAACCTCCTCTTTTTGCTTTCCGGAGAGATAGAAGCCTTAGAGATATTCTTGTAAGAAGTCACCTTCCCACAATGAAAGCACTTATTGGAACAAAAAGTTGCAACCATAACCGTTGCAATACTTGTCCATATGTGATGGAAATTAACAACATTTCTTTCCCTTTTGAAAAATTCTGAATAAAAGATTGATTCACTTGCACAAGTCGCAACGTGATTTATGCAATCCTTTGCAAGAGGTGTAATAAAATTTACGTGGGTGAGACTGGTCGTCGTCTTGGAGATCAATTGAGAGAACACCAGTATAATATAAATAAACAGGCTCAATGTCCTGTTTCTAAACATTTTAACAGTATTGACCATAACGGCATATCAGATATTGCAGTAACTGGTATTTTATATGCAAGCAATACCCATGATAGAATCCACATGGAAAATAGACTCATAAAAAGATTTGGTACGTTGGCTCCATATGGAATTAACCAAATTCATAATTTTACTTAACTGCAGAATCTTGTTCCCGTTGTGGTTTTTACTGTAACTTTGGATACTTCCCCCTTTTTGCTATATCCTGCGTCAATGTTTCTATTTTGTTTTTCCTTTCTTTTTATTTAACATAAATATTTTAAAATACAATATGTTTTAAGAATATTATTATTACTTATGAAAGTATTGTAAGAATGTAGTTTATGTTGTACTGATGAAGGCATTAGCCGAAACGTTTACTGTCGTATCAGTCTAAAAATAAAGCTCAAATTTATTGTTTTCATTGAACAATTTGCCACTGGGTGCGTGGAGCTCAGAGGAACTTCTCAACAAGTAGGCCAGTAAATCCTGCACCTAGAAATAAAAAAACAAAAGATAAGAAGACTCCAGCTCTTCGCCTAGCAAGCTGGAACGTTAGGACTATGTGTCCAGGCATTACTGCCGACCTGCAGCTTATTGATGATGCCAGGAAGACAGCCATCATTGACAGGAAGCTTGCCAGACTTAACATCGACATTGCCTGCCTTCAGGAGACTAGACTCCCAGAAAGTGGTACCATCAAAGAATGCAACTACACTTTCTTCTGGCGGGGTGGACCAATGGACACACCAAGGCAACATGGGGTTGGTTTTGCCATAAAAAATGGACTCTGCTCCTCCATAGAACCCCCAACAAAGGGCACTAACAGAATACTAACAATACGACTATCTACATCCTCAGGATTAGCCAACATCATCAGTGCTTATGCTCCAACCTTATCCTCGAGCTCAGAAGCGAAAGACCAGTTCTATGATGATCTCAATCAAACACTAGCCAGCATACCCACCAATGAAGCAATCTACATCCTTGGTGACTTCAATGCAAGAGTTGGAAGTGATCACATGGCCTGGCCAACTTGCCTCGGTTATTTTGGAAGAGGCAGGCTAAATGAAAATGGGCAGAGATTACTAGAGATGTGCTGCTTACATGGACTATGTGTCACAAATACTTTCTTCAACTGCAAAGCAATCCACCAAGTGTCATGGAGGCATCCTCGCTCTAAACACTGGCACCAACTAGATCTCATCATCACAAGACGCACACAACTGGCCAGTGTCCTCCTCACACGCAGTTACCACAGTGCAGACTGCGACACAGATCACTCCTTAGTGGCTAGCAAGGTAAGGTTACTACCAAAGAAATTGTACCGCAACAAAAACAAGGGAAAACCACGCATAGGCATCTGCTCCACCAAGAATCCAGAGAGAACAGCAGAATACACCCAGAGACTAAAAGAAGCTCTTGTACAAATGCCACCAGTAGACACTATTGAGTCCAAGTGGTCACATCTGCGGGACACCATATATGGCTCAGCTATTGCGGCATTCGGCAAGAGAGAACGCAAAAGTGCAGACTGGTTTGAGGCCCACTGGGAAGAAATGAAGCATGTCACCGATGTAAAAAGAAAGGCTCTTTTAGCCTATAAAGACAGGCCTTGCCCAGAAACTCTACATTCCCTTAAGAGTGCCAAGAAAAATGCCCAGCAGGCAGCTCGCCACTACGCTAACACGTACTGGATCAATCTAAGTTCCAGCATACAGTCAGCTGCTGATAGAGGCGATACAAAGGCTATGTACGAGAATATAAAACAAGCAACAGGCCCTCTGACCTCCAAGACAGCACCCTTAATGTCAAAAGCAGGGGAAATTATCACTGATCGGGACAAGCAACTCAAACGGTGGATCGAGCACTACCTGGAATTGTACGCAACTATAAACCATGTCTCAACTGCTGCCCTGGACGATATCCCAGACCTGCCGGTCATGGAAGAGCTCGATAGCCTACCCACAATGGTCGAGCTAAGTAGAGCCATAGATTGCCTAGCCTGCGGGAAAGCCCCTGGTAATGATGGAATTCCACCAGAAGTTCTCAAATGTGGAAAAGAAATACTTTTACAGCCTTTGCATGACCTCCTCACTCTGTGCTGGGAACAGGGGCAGATACCACAGGAGTTAAAAGATGCCAACATCGTTACACTGTATAAAAATAAAGGAGACAAGAGTGACTGCAACAACTATCGTGGAATCTCTCTCCTCAGTATAGTTGGAAAGGCCTTCGCCCGAGTTGCATTGACACGCCTGCAGACCCTAGCATCGCGTGTACTCCCAGAATCGCAGTGCGGCTTTCGAGCCGGAAGATCAACCATAGACATGATCTTCTCTCTGCGCCAGCTGCAGGAGAAATGCAGGGAGCAACATATGCCTCTATACATCGCGTTCGTCGACCTAACTAAAGCTTTTGATCTTGTCAGCAGAAGCGGCCTTTTCCAGATCTTAGTAAAAATAGGCTGCCCTACACATCTGCTTAACATCATCAAGCAATTCCACGAAAACATGCAGGGCACAGTGTGCTATAACGGTGCCACCTCCGAGGCTTTCCCAGTAAGTAGTGGAGTAAAGCAAGGCTGCGTGTTGGCACCTACTCTATTCGCAATATTCTTTTCCATCTTACTCCAGTATGCCTTCAAGAACAACAGCGAGGGGATATACATACACACCAGAGCTGACGGGAGATTATTCAATATTGCCCGACTTAAAGCCAAGACCAAAATAAGGAAGATTTTGCTGCGTGAGCTCTTATTTGCAGACGATGCCGCCTTAATATCCCACACAGCAGACGGCCTGCAGAACCTTGTATCCAGCTTCTCCGCTGCCTGCAAAGAGTTTGGCCTGACCATAAGTATAAAGAAAACCAACATTATGGCACAGGATGCTGCCTCTCTCCCGACTATCACCATTGACGACTGCAACCTGGATGCTGTTGACAGTTTTACTTATCTGGGATCAAACATCTCGAGCACCCTCTCACTGGAAGATGAGATAAGTAGTAGGATAGGGAAGGCAGCAACTGTTATGGCTAGACTGTACAAAAGAGTCTGGTCCAATGCCAAACTCACAGCAAGGACTAAGCTGCAGGTATACCAGGCCTGCGTACTGAGCACACTCCTCTATGGATGCGAGTCTTGGACCACCTATACCAGGCATGAAAGAAGGCTCAATAGCTTCCACCTCAGATGCCTGCGCCGCATCCTAGACATCAAATGGCAAGAGAAAGTCCCCAACACAGAGGTCCTGGCTCAGGCAAGCATGAGTAGTATTGCAGCAATATTAAGCCAAAGACGCCTCCGTTGGCTTGGACACGTCAAGAGGATGCAAAGTGGTCGCATACCCAAGGATGTGCTCTACAGCGAGCTGGCGACAGGGAAAAGGTCGGTTGGTCGGCCATGTCTCAGATACGTGGACATATGCAAGAGAGACATGAAAGTAGCCAACATTGATATACAAAACTGGGAAAACCTGGCAGAGGATAGGTCCATGTGGCGGGCTATAGTGAAAGAAGGATCACTAAGAGCAGAGGAGCAAACTAGGGCAGAAGCAGTCGGGAAAAGAGCGAGGAGAAAGGCCAGGAAACACTGCCCCACTGCTTTCGTGTGTGTGTCATGCAGAAGAGACTGCCACTCAAGGATTGGTCTCATCAGCCACACCAAGAGCTGCAGATAATAAAGATAAATCTATCGTCTTTCGTAGACGGACAGATGCCATACCATTGTAAGAATGTAGTTTATGTTGTACTGATGAAGGCATTAGCCGAAACGTTTACTGTCGTATCAGTCTAAAAATAAAGCTCAAATTTATTGTTTTCATTGCACAATTTGTTTGTGTATTTTGTATTTTGTATGTTACAGAGAGGAATAGTGTTACAACCGGTTTGATTAAAGTTACATTGGACAAACGTTCTTCTCGTGACAGAATTTTAGTTATATAGAATAGGATAAAAAGTTTAATAGTATACAGAACATTATTATATTTGTTATATTATACAAGGAAAACAAAGAGGCAATTATTAGAACAAATATTTGACTTAAAATGTTAACGTGGAAATACTACATAACAACATTATAAAACAACACTCAGTTGGTAAGGCTATTTGTCTGAAATTGGTTGCCTCAAAAACCCACGAATACTAACATTATCAATTACTTACAACAAAGAAAATGTAATTTTAATAAAAGATAAGCATAGAAAAATAGTATTTGTAGAAAGAAGAAAAACGTCTACCAAATTTAAAGTAATATAAATTAATACTAATAAATTGAAGGAATGCTTTTAAAATAACAAATTAAATTATTATAACACATAAAATAAAAATAACAATTATATACCAAGACAAGCAGTGTTGTCCATGTCCACACGGCTTTCGTAGACAAAAAAGATAACGTGAAACATAATAAATTAAACTGATAACCAATTTGTGAAAAGGTTTATATAATGGTATTTATATAGATACAATATAACTATACATCGTCAAAAAAAATGAAACAATTAACATATCTAGTTGGAAAAAAAAACCAGACATGTAAAGTGAAATACCATCATTACTTTAAAAAATATTGTCCCATACATCATTGGATTATTTTTTTTAAAGGTGCATATCACGTTGTATTAATCTATGTATTTAAATGAGCAGCAATAATGGTGTAACTCAGGAGAACCACAAGGAAATTCCTAGCCCCCTGCCCTTCCTAACTAATATATAGATTTTAACCATGCTCAACTGTAATGATGCAAAAACGAATACTTTCTGTGAGTTTAAGGCTTCTAAAATTATCTTAGTCCTAATTCAAGATTACTGGCTGAGTTTCCTAACTGCAGAATAATTTATGCATTTTTTGGCATTAATTTAAAAAAAAATTTTTTCTAATTATTTTGAATGGTCAATAAAATACACATAGACCTACTACACAAGGTACTATTATACTACAACCAAATTTGTAAGAAAAAAAATATTACAAATTTACCATTTGGCACGTAAAAAACTTGAGTCAAAAATATTGCACACAAGCACAATATCTGTGTAAATAATTTGAACTTTAAAGTAGACATTGTATCCAATTGTGGAAAAATAATTTTTTTGAATTTGCACAACTGTTAAATATTAGCCGAACTTATGTTTTCCTATGCTTACATTTTATGAACTGACAGATAATGATTAATACGGTAATACGGTTACTTCCTCTAAAATGAGTCATTCGGAAATATCTCAATTTGTTTTAAATTCAATGTGCACACTCTATTTTTTTAAAGTACATTTAAAGAGATCTAGTTCATTTCTCAATTTACAGTGTACATTATTTAAAGAGTTCGAGTATCAAATGACGTATGACTACAACGTTTAATGCCTTTTGGTCTCTTCGTGACTTAAATATTGTTTTGTGTCATTCATTATTATGTATAACTTGCTTTTGAAATAATGATTTCATTATTGTTGATGCACCATGCATGGAATATAAAATTAGTCTTTCTTTTCGTGAGCAAAAAAAAATTAATCAAGACGTATTATATATATAATACAGGCGAATTAGATTTGACCTAGGCAAGCTCCGAAACCCACAGTAAAAGAACGAACTACAGCTAACCCTTAAAAACCGATTTGCTGCACTGCAACTAGACGATGATAATGACGGAAACATAGACAAAACCTGGGATAACTTCAAAGAAATTATTACAGTATCTTGCAAGGAAATACTAAAACCTGCCCCGGAAAACAAAAAGCACTGGATCAGCGATGAGACATGGCAAAGAATTGAAGATAGGAAACATGCAAAACAAAAAGTGAATCAAGCCAAAACAAGAAAACATAAACAACTTACTCAACAAGAGTACCATACAATTTCAAAAGAGGTCACAAAAATGCTTAAAAATGACAAACGACTATTTTATAATAAGCTAGCTGAACAAGCAGAAGAAGCAGCAGGAAAAGGAGATCTAAAACAGTTATACAAAATTACTAAACTCTTGAGTGGCAAGAAATCTAACTACAATGTACCAGTCCGAGATAAACAAGGTAAAGTCAATTTCCTCCATAGATGACCAGCTTAGAAGATGGAAAGAATATTTCCAGGAAGTCCTAAACAGACCGACCCCTCTTAACCCACCCGTTTTGACCACAGGAGAAACACTGGACATAAATATGGAAGAGATATCCAAAGAAGAAATATGGACGGCCATCAATCAAATGAAGACAGGGAAAGCAGCAGGTGTAGACAACATACCACCGGAGGTCCTAAAAGAAGGAGGAGCTGAAATCATCAACCAACTCCACAGTATCTTCAAAAAAATGTGGTCAACTGAAACCCCTTCTGCAGAATGGAAAAGGGGCTTACTGATTAAAATTCCAAAGAATGGGGATCTGTCACAATGTGAGAAATGGCGAGGAATTACTCTACTATCAGTACCAAGCAAGGTCTTTAGCAGAACGATACTAAACAGAATAAAAGATGCCTGCGATGATCTCCTGAGAGAAGAACAAGCTGGGTTCAGAAAAGGAAGATCATGCATTGACCAAATAGCAACACTCCGGATAATTATAGAACAATCTATTGAATGGCAATCTCCACTCTATGCCACATTTGTGGACTTTGAAAAGGCCTTTGATATCATAAATAGAGAAACTATATGGCCAATAATGAGACACTATGGAATACCAAATAAAATAACTAACATCATCCGAAATCTGTACGAAAACTTCACCTGCCAAGTAGTACATAATGGTAGACTAACAGTTGAATTCCATGTCACAACTGGAGTCAAACAAGGATGCCTCCTTTCACCACTTCTGTTTCTTCTTGTGTTAGACTGGGTCACAAAAGAAGCTTATGCAAGCTCAGGAAAAGGAATCCAGTGGAACCTAATGCAAAAACTAGAAGATTTGGAGTTTGCTGATGACTTGGCCATTCTGTCCCACAGACTCCAAGACATGCAAGACAAAGTCACAGCCTTGAGCGAGACTGGGAAAAGAGTAGGACTCAAGATAAACATTCAAAAAACAAATTTTTTGAAAATAAACTTCCTACAAGATGGAGTCATCCAAGTAGAAAACCGCAACCTGGAGCAAGTTAACAACTTTGTATACCTTGGGAGTGTGGTCAGTGTAGCAGGGGGAACAGATGAGGACATCGAACGAAGAATAAATTTGGCGCGACAGGCTTTTGCCAATCTGAAACAGGTCTGGAGATCTACACACATCTCTGTCAAAACAAAAGTAAGGATCTTTAACACCAATGTTAAAACGGTCCTACTTTATGGATCCGAAACATGGCGGACGACAGAGACAGCAAAAAATAGACTCCAGACCTTTGTTAACAGATGCCTTAGAAATATTCTGAAAATAAAATGGTTCGATAAGGTCGAAAACTCCAAGCTGTGGGAGAGGTGTGGACAAAGAACAGTAGAAACAACAAATCATGGAAAGAAAGTGGAGATGGATTGGACACACCCTCAGGAAAGATAACAGCAGGGCTAGGCAGGCCTTAGATTGGAACCCCAAGGGCAAGCGACAACGAGGAAGACCCAAGCGTACATGGAGACGGAGCATGTTGGACGAGGCTGGAAGGACTGGGAAGAGCTGGGAAGAACTGAAGCGACTGGCAAGGGACCGTGTAGAGTGGCGAGCTTTGACAGAGGCCCTATGTTCCACAAGGAACTCAAAGGACAAATGATTATATATATATATCTTTTATAATGATTTATATGTATGCATATATATATAATATTAGTATATATTTATAGATAAAATATAATATATAGATATTATATATATATATATATATATATATATATATATATAATTATATAAAGTATTTATGCATACATATTATTAAATACTAATTTAGAAGTGTTCAAAATTTTACGATTGGTTAAAGTTATTTGTTTAATAATGCCTAAAAAAATATGTTACATTAAAAAGAACAACAAGAAAAAAACTTTAAAGTATACTGTAGGAAAATGAACTGCATTTTTTTACATGTACAGCCCTGCCAAGAAAAATAATTATGTATAGGAATCCGCACGCGACGTCGAGACACAAAGAGGTCACTTGTTTAAAAACTACATACTAAATAAATGTACAGTATTAAGTTACCTCAATTGTCTTTCAAGGGTCTACAGAACACCACAGATTAAAAAAACATTACCGGAAATATTTATATTGTATACAGATATATAAACAACATAATATCCATTTTGTCACATATGAACAGCGGCTGCTTAGACTTAAAGTTCAGTTTTCCAACATCTCCGTAGTGGCTTTTTTGCTCTTGTCAACGAGTTTTTGGTCAACTGAACTCAGCTTTGCAATCGTTTTTTTTTACAATCAATATTTAGTCAGACAAAGTACCAGCTGTCATGCTTGTCATTGTTTCATCCTAATATGTTTTTAAACATCTCTTTACCTCTGGAATTAAAAGTATATGTATTGGCAAGCTATTTATTTGCTGCAATAAGAAATTCGGCTTCCTTCCTTCTCGAGAGACGATGGTGCATCACAGTTGGATTGTGTTGCATTTCCTCGTGAGGCTATGCAGTCCTATCTTTGAGTGACAGTCTTTACTAAAGCTTTTGCAAACGAGTTCTGTGCTTCCAAATGCTCTGACCTTTCTCCTAGTTCTTCTGTCTGTAGCCTTTTCCAACCTACGCCCCTCTGCTAGTTTTTACTTCGTTTTTGACAATTGTGCCCCACTTTGTTCGGTCTTCTACCTCACACTACCAGTGTCTTGTGGTTATTCTTGCTGCTTTCATATCTCTCTCCTCTACATATCTATATCGGAGACATGGGCTGTAATATAAGTTATGGTGTCAGTACTTCTGACATTACATAATAGAACTAGTCTGACACCATGTAGAAGTAATTGTGAGTTAAGAATCAAGACTTAAACTCTTTGTTGTCTGGGTAACAACTGTCTTTAATTAATCATATCCTTCAATAGCCTCTGTTACATCATGAACCTACATTTATAGCCAGCCATCATCCCAGTTGACGACCACACACTATTACAGTTCACAGCAAAAATAACGTGCTTCATACTCCGTCAAGTACTCGCATGCTCATGCAATGTAAACACAACAACACGTCTCTTATATGGACGACCTGACTTTCTCTTTCACAACGTCAGTTCTCCATATTGGAGATCCTTGGAGATGCGACCCGAGATCATTGTTTTTACGTATCCTAGACATATTAGGCGTCTTTCACTAAGGATTAATAACATTCTTTGGTTATTGGCACACATCAGTACCTCGCTATTTGGCTCTTTGACCAAATGGTATGCCCAAGATTCGTCTCAGGCACCTCCAGTAGAATATGTTAAGCTTGCGCTCATGGCATGTGTAAGTGGTCCATGTCTCGCTCCCGCATAGCAGCGTACTGATGACGTAGGCTCGAAAGAAAAATTTTGTTTTTCTTTGTTAGCTTGATGTTTTGCCAAATCCGCGTATTTAGTTTAGTCATTATGGCAGCTGCCTTGCAAACTCTACTGTTCATTTTGTTTTCTATGGACAGTGATTCATATTCAGTGGATTATCGTTTCTTCTAGGATATCTCTTCGTCTAATAGATCCTAAGCCTAAGATTCATCCCAAATTTTAAAAACACATTTATTATTTTTTTTACATTTCTTTGAATATTACCATATACGTCTACAATAAATTTACATTTATAAATATATAATTTTAAAATAAGCGTTTTATTGAAAAGAAAATGCATCACTTATTTTTCTTTCTTTCAGAAGCAAACGCAAATGTTAATACGTGTAATTGTACCTCTTAAAATGTATGTTAAAATATTTGAAAGGGGAAGGACGTTCTTTAAAAGTAACAAGACAAAGGGAAGATTTTTTTTCAACAAACTGTAATGTGTATGGACGTCTTTTAATATTTACAAAATTGTTTACCAAACACCTTTAGTTAAATCATTAAACCTTGAAACACTAGAATATAGAGAAAACAAGAATAAAGTAGTTATAACACATATGACAACTAATTATAATTTAGAAATACAAAACTAAGATGACATAATACAACAAACTTATAGACATAATGATAAAAACACCTTGGTTATTCCGTATGCAAGAACAAACACATGTAGATTATCGTTTTTCACATAAGAAATTCGGGCGTGGCATGGGTTGCCTGAAGAAACTAGGAAAGCCAACACCTTATCAACATTTAAAACTCAAATTAGAATGCAGGACTAAACACAAACCATAGATACTAGTAGGACGCAATAATCTTCTGTATAGAAGGATTGTTTGTAACACATAAGATACTATTATATAATTCAGTTGCTATGACTTCTCTTAATACATACAAACATTTTTCCAAACACTAATTCAGTTGTTTATGACGTCATTTTAAACATACAAACATTTGACTAAACATTAATTCAGTTGTTTATGACGTCACTTTACACATACACACATTTAAACAAACACCAATTTTTTTTTGTTTATGACGTCCCATAACACATGTAACAATTTGAACAAACAATAATTTAGTTATTTATTACGTAACTTTACACATACAAGCATTGGACCAAACAAGAATTCAGTTGTTTATGACGTCCCTTAAGACATACAAACATTTGAACAAACACTAATTCTGTTGTTTATGCCGTCACTAATACATACAAACATGTAACAATACACCAAGTCAGCAATTTGTTAATCTCATCCATTGTCATGTTAATAACATGGTTTCGATCACCTCTAACTTAATCCTTCTCGCCTGTATCATTTCACTACTAAAGACCCTAGCGGCGTCAACATAACAATGTTGTAATGGATCAAACACCAGAATTGTATCATTGACTTTTTTAGCACCTCGAATCACCTTGTTTGGTTTACAAAATAGACGTGTGTATGATGCATTCTAAATATACTTATTATCATCATCTATGACACTATAGCCCATGTATGGCGCTGGTCTGTACCACCTAGTCCTTCCAAAATATACTTATTAAAGGACATTGTTTTCACTCAGCCAGGAATAAACACATACAATTGATTACAGATGGAAAAAGTAGAAACTAAACATTCATGATTCCCTGAAAGAGCAAAGTTGTAAAAATACATGATAATTAATTATAACTTAGAAATACAACACAAAGATAATCTAGTACAAACATCATATAACCATAGGGATAGAAAAAACTTTTCTTATTTCGTATGCAAGAACAAACCCACACACATTATTGTACTTACAGTAATGAATTCGAGGGTGAACTGGGTTACCAGGAAAACCAACACATTATTAAAATTTAAAACTCTAGTAAAAATGCAAGTCTAGACATTAGCCATGGATAAGCTTATAACGCAATAATCTTCTGAATGGATGTAGATTTTGTTACAGATAAGATAAGATGAGCAATAGTGGCCTTGTTTTAACCCCCAATCACTACTTTGTTGTGACACCCACTCTTATTATTGTACAAATTGAAAAAAAAATGTTGACTGGCTAATTGCTTTTGGCTCAGTTTGGTGTAACAGGCCGTATTTAATCTATTTCCAGATAAAGCCAAACTATATTCTGCCATCACTCCCAGTATTTTTTTCATGTTTCTTGATAATTGTTTAGACTTAGCCCCAACACAGGGAATATAACATTTATGAACATTGGAATAAGAAAACTTTATTTTTAGTATTGTTTTCTGTTTTATTTTATTATTATTAATTTTATCATATTGACAAAAGATAATTGAGATAACGGGATAACATTTCTGATGTGCTAGTCAAACCATCACACATTCTTGTGCGGTATTGTGCATGTATACATAGTAGAAGTGTTCAGTTGACCAGTGATACATAGTAGCAGTGTTCAGTTGACCAGTGATACATAGTAGCAGTGTTCAGTTGACCAGTGATACATAGTAGCAGTGTTCAGTTGACCAGTGATACATAGTAGCAGTGTTCAGTTGACCAGTGATACATAGTAGCAGTGTTCAGTTTACCAGTGATACATAGTAGCAGTGTTCAGTTGACCAGTGATACATAGTAGCTGTGTTCAGTTGACCAGTGATACATAGTAGCAGTGTTCAGTTGACCAGTGATACATAGTAGCAGTGTTCAGTTGACCAGTGATACATAGTAGCAGTGTTCAGTTGACCAGTGATACATAGTAGCAGAGTTCAGTTGACAAGTAATACATAGTAACAGCAAATAGTTGACCAGTGATACAAAGTAACAGCAAACAGTTGACCATTGATATATAGTAACAGTACACAGTTGACCAGTGATACATAGTAACAGTACACAGTTGACCAATGATACATAGTAATTTACACAGTTGACCAGTGATACATAGTAACAGCAAACAGTTGACCAGTGATACATAGTAACAGCAAACAGTTGACCAGTGATACATAGTAACAGCAAACAGTTGACCAGTGATACATAGTAACAGCAAACAGTTGACCAGTGATATATAGTAACATTACACAGTTGACCAGTGATACATAGTAACAGTACACAGTTGACCAATGATACATAGTAATTTACACAGTTGACCAGTGATACATAGTAACAGCAAACAGTTGACCAGTGATACATAGTAACAGTACACAGTTGACCAGTGATACATATTAACAGTACACAGTTGACCAGTGATACATAGTAACAGTACACAGCTGACCAGTGATACATAGTACATTACACAGTTGACAAGAGATACATAGTAACTGTACACAGTTGGACAGTGTTACATAGTAATACTACACCTTTGACCAGTGATACATAGTAACAGTACACAGTTGACCAATGATACATAGTAATAGTGCACAGTTGACCAGTGATATATAGTTACAGTACACAGTTGACCAGTGATACATTGTAACAGTACACAGTTGACTAGTAATATATAATAATAGTACACAGAAGACAAGTGATACATAGTTACAGTACACAGTTGACCAGTGATACTTAGTAACAGTACACAGTTGACAAGAGATACATAGTTACATTTGAGAGTTGACCAGTTATGCATAGTAGAAATATTAGCACCCTTAAGACTCAACCATATGTGCTACCCGGTTCTTTATTCCATATTCAAAGGTAGATTTAACACTGAACACTTTACTTTTTAAGCCGAAATCCTCCATTATTATTATAATTATTATTTTCCTTTTTTTTCTTAAACAAATTAATCGACAGAAGTTGTAGGATACCAAATTGGTGGTTCGTGTCGGTATACTTTTAGATACACTTACTATTTAGAATACCAAAGTTGTGGTTCGTGACGGTTTACTTTTAGAGACCCTTACTATGTAGGAAAAGAAAATTATATATGTTTTAAAAAGACAAATCAACTTATTTGTTAAGTGCACACAGTTTGTGTTAAACAAAATATACAAGAAAAATTATCTAACGAACATTGACAAGCAGTTTTTATGTTTTGTAATTATTTTAAAGGAGTTTGAGCGTATTAAGTGTTTGAACTAAATAATGCAAATACATATGTACTCATTCATGATGACTACTGTAAACTAAACCTTGACAACATTTTAAAACATTCACATAATCCACATACTTCCGCTCGAAATGTTTTTTTTATTTATTTTTTTAAATTGTTTTTTTAATTGTTTTAAAAAAAAACATGTATCTATCCTAAAAAAAGGCAAAGTCATGACTCACTCGATCACTCATCACTTAATCTCCAATTTTCCGTGTAGGTAGAAGCATGAAACTTTGAGAAGTTGTTGAGTACACTCTTGCAATGGTAACAGGTGAATAACATATTTAAATTATCAATCCCCAGGGGACAGTGGTCCAAATGTAATTTTGTTTATTCTTAAAAACGTACTCATTATTAAATCTCCAACCTGCCGTGTAGGTAGAAGCATGAAACTTTCGTAAGTTTTAGAATACTCTCCCGCGACGTTAACAGTCTAAATCAGTGATTCCCAAACTTTTTTGACCCACGGACCCCCTTTATACTCAAAATTTCCCCACGGACCCCCAAGTAAAAAAAACCAACAAAACTTTATAAATGCATAGTACAAAATTAACAAAGCAACATTTTGATGAAAAGTACGGTATTTATTAAAATTATCACATTTGTTTAAGATTAAATTGGAAAAAAAACTTGGATTAACGTGATGAGATTTTATGAGTGTATTTATGCCTGACTCAATGTTGGTGTGTAGGAACCGCAAATCCTCACGAGCACCAATTTCTAGTCGTTTATTTTATTTTATTTTTGTTGTTTTTGATGAGGTTCATAACGCCACTGAATCTTTGTTCTACCAAATAGAAAGACAGGAAAACAGTCAAAAACATTATGTACAATAACCTTTAATGCATGATATGAAATTGGGATCTGACTTTGTAACCAGAATTTGTGGTATCCTAGTTCAAACAGTGGTATAAGTTCCTCATTTGTGGATATTTCAATAAGCTGCTCCTGTATTAGTATGTATTCATCTGTGTTTGGGATCTAAATTTATCCATGCGCTAAAGAGCTCAACTGCCAGTCGGAAATATCCTATAGTGGCAAATGCCTACAAAGTGTCTGCATGAAGAGCCGTTAAGTTTTGAAAGTAAGCAAGCAAATCTTTAACCATGTGACAATTTCAAAAGATTTGAAAACTGAGAACATTCTCCTGATCCTAAGTTTTGTTTGCAAAGAAAAAGATTTTCAACAAACTCAGATATAACGCTTTTAGTTTTGATAAAATTTAATTGGTTACCTTGAAGTAGTTTTAGTTTCAAATTAGTTTTGTTAAAGTTGGGTAAATAATTCATTAATAAAGCATATGTCATTTTTTTGGAGTTAATTGTGATGCTAATTGTCTTTGTTTTCCAGGAATTTGGACAATGAATCAAAAAGAGTATAAAATCGATTTAATTATGTACGTGATGATAACCAGCGTACTTCTGTGTGAATAAAAAATCCATTATAGTCTTCTTCTTCATTTTCCAAATCATAGTGAGCCAATAATCTCTCATCCAGGCATTACATTCCTTTTGATTTTATTAACTGCTCTAATGACATAATGTAGTGATCCATGCAAACTTTCACTAAGATTTTTTGGAATATTTTATGTTGATGAATGACTCAATTTCCTGACAATACATTTGGTACAGCATGCTTTAAGTATGCCAGAAAGTCAACAGTATTGCTTTAACTTCAACCATTTTTTAAAAATTCAGTAAATCGCGTTTCACCGTTCATTCCTTTCGATTTTATTAACTACTCTAATGACATAATGTAGTGATCCATGCAAACTTTCACTGCTCTAATGACATAATGTAGTGATCCATGCAATATTTCACTGCTCTAATGACATAATGTAGTGATCCATGCAAACTTTCACTGATATTTTTTTGGAATATTTGAAGTGTATGTGTAATGCTTTAACTTCAAACATTTTTTTTAGAAATTCAGTAAATAACTATTTAAATAACGTTTCACGTTTCGTATCTGTTTCCAAACATTTAGGCATACTTCAAATATTCATTAACACCATATTGTCGGCATTGTTTCTTCGGCTCACTCAGTTCTGGAATTACCTATTTGCTTAAGAAGCTATAACTTACGGCCCCTTGCCTTCTTGGGGGCCCCTGGAAGTTTGTTTTCATATTTGTCACTGCTATAGATTATCTAGACTTCAAAAGGTCCTTAACTTTGCTTAGGGCCCATCAAGTCAAAGTCCAGCCTTGGGCTCACTCATTCTCTTATCTGTTGTAACAGACCACCGTTAAGAATTATTAACGTTTTCAATGGAATGCTACAGTAAAGCCCTATTGAAAACATTTGATGATAGGATACATTTTAGATAAATATAACTTTCCAACACATCGAATAATACACAACCTTGCAACCCTCGTAAATTCAAGTTAAAAACTTGTATATTTATATTTATAGTTATAGACTATAGGGAATTCGGCATTTCATCTGCATCAAGCTTGACCTTTGACAAACCAAGTATTTTGATTGGTTATAGATGTGGAAATTACAGTAGTTCTAATACAACATTTTATCAATGAAAGATAGCACCGATGATGATATTTAATTAGTAGAAGAAGCATTCACATACTATTTTATTTATTATTATTTATTTTAATTCTCAATAATAATAAAAAAATAATGAGTTTTATTATTTGATTTTTAAACCTTGCGCGGACCCCCTGAAGTTGTTCAGGGACCCCCAAATCAATTTTTATTTTCCACGGACCCCCTGAAAGGTCCCGCGGACCCCTGGGGGTCCGTATGGACCACTTTGGGAACCACTGGTCTAAATAAATATAAAAGTATCACTCACTGGGGGTGCAGGGGGCCAAAATGTAGTTTTTGTTGTTGTTTTTTGAAATATGAGCTATATAAACTGAATGAACACTAAATCACCGTCTTCACAATTAGGAAGAAGCATGAAACTTTAGGAAATTGTTGAGTACATTCCTGCAATGGCAATGGGCAAAAGAATATATTTAAATTAACACTCTTAGGGGGGCGGGGGGGGGGCAAATGTATTTTTTCACTTTTTTAGCGATATAAAAACTGACTCATCACTAATTCTCAAATTTCCCGTGCAGGTAGAAGCATGAATATTTGGGAGATTGTTGAGTTCCCCTCCGCTATGATAACACGCGAAAACGATTTTAAAATTATCAGCAATGTACAGCCGGGAGCCCAAAAATTTTATTTTTATTTTTCAAAAAAAGTGACTTATCACTAATTCTCCGATTTCCCGTATAGACGCCTCACGCAAAGGTAACAGCTGACAAAAAATATATCCATTATGTCTCACTGGGGCCCAAATTTAGTTTTTTCACCTTCTATGAAATAAATACGATTTTTATTAAAATTTGTATACTGTGTAAATGGACTTTGAGAAAACATGGAATTATGGGACATCCGGATATCTAGTCTATTGTGGATATTATAATATAACAAACTAATTTAAGTAACAAATGAATTTATACATTAAATTATTAATATAGAACACAATAAACAAATTAAATATCGTTGCTCATGAAATCATTGAAATCCATGCAAAATATAGTAAAACAAACATTTTCATAAACGAGAAAAAAATATTAAGTTAAAAAGTTAAAAGTATAGATTTTACTTTACTACATAATCTAACACAGTGAGATGACTAACAGTCAATTACATTTAAGTCGTCTGAATACAAGAACAGTTTTTATTATGGCTCTAGATCACGACTTCTTGTACACCACACTACACACTCAGTACAACACTGTTCGCTTGGTACACACGCTGTTCAAGTTCGTTCATTCAATTCATTGTAAAATGTTCCTCGCTGACGTTGACAGTGTCACACACCGTCAATGTAGATAGAAGATGCTTTCCATTTGTTGGATAATACATATTTTAATAAATAGTATTTAATACTAGATATAAAGTAATGAAGTACACGCTCTTAGCTTTTGCAATTAAATATGGAGATATCCGGATCCGGAATCAGGATCGGGCAAAAATATTAAGGCCAAAACTTTCCAGATCCGGCAAAAAGTAAAAAACAAATATATCCGGCTGTTCCCTACTTGAAATATAAAAACTTGAAGGGCTGTATTAAAGTTATATATTTTTTATTATTTTGGAGCCGAAGGTATTTAACCTCCTTTAAGTAAACTTTTAAAGATGAAATTTTAACCAATTGATTTCATACCATTTTTTAAATACAAATATTGACAAACAAATATAAGCATCATGATTCAAATTGAAATAAACTGTTGTTTTAAAATTAACATCTTACACCGATAGGGCCCAGTGCCCTTATATTAGTTTGATAAAGCCGTATAAATAGTATTTTATTCATCCCACAGCCATTAAACTTTGGGAAGTTTTTTAGTACTCTACCGCTAAGGTTTCTAGCATTAATTAATTCTTTAAAACATGTCTTTATAAGGGCGGATTTCTAATGCTGTTTCTAAACATGAGTTATATAAAAGGTATTTTAAACAGTGGCTACTTGGTATATCTTATCTTATCTGTTTACAGACGCTCATTCTATGTAGAAGATTATTGCGTCCTACGCGTATCTATGGTTTGTGTTTAGTCCTGCATTTTTATTAGAGATTTAAATGCTGATAAAGTGTTTGTTTTCCTGGATTCTTCAGGCAACCCATTCCACGCCCGAATTCCGGACGGGAAGAAGGAAAACGTGTATGTGTTTGTTCTTGCATACGGAATAAGAAAGGTGTTTTTATCCTTATGTCTATCTGAGGGTTGTATTAAGTTATCTTTGTGTTGTATTTCTAAATTAGAATTAATTGCTTTATGTATGATTACTACTTTGCTTTTGGTTCTTCTTTGCTCTAGTGTTTCAAGGTTTAATGATTTAACTAATGGTGTTATTCTTGTCAGTTTCGAATATTCTCCAGTAATGAATCTGGCAGCTCTTTTTTGAATTTGTTCTAGTTTATCAATGTTTTCTTTGATGGATGGGTCCCATACAGAAGATGCATATTCTAGTATATATGAATGAATTATTGAACAAATTTTATATAAAAAAATAAAATTATATAGGGTAATGAGCTCCTAATGTATGTTCCTTTGGGGCCGGGGCCAAAAATAGTTTTTTGCGTAAACTTTTAAAGCCTTATATCCAATTCTATTTTAAAACATGTTAATAAATATTGACACATATCTCCATAATGACCTAGTTTGCAATCTCCAGGCCTTATGAGATAAACAAATCCTGCACCCATTTTCCAGGTAGCTCCGTAATGTAATTTTATTCCCCATTGGATTTTATACGACCTTGACAAATATTGACAAAAGTATTTTTATCATGATCCAGATTGAAATCTATTCTTGTTTTTTTTAATTGGTGTTAACCGGGGTTCTCAACGCTAACTGAAATCCTAAGTTTCCACTACAAAGCGCGGGTATTTTGCTAGTTTGTCAGTAAACAATCCAAATGTTCTTAATGTAACCACTCCCAACTACGTGTATGGAGATAATAAAGGAGACATTTTTATTTCAGTAAAATTTGTGTAGTTAATTAATTATATTGCTCCTCTATACATGCACTTGTTCATTTAGGAAAAAAAAATTATAAAATTAAATTCTTATAAATAGAAAATAGTTATTTTATTTACTTTGTCTTTACTTACATTTTGTAAAAAAAAGTAGCTTAGTGTCGATACGCTACACAGTAGCAATGACCATATTTCGATAGAATAATATTATAGCAATTCACAAATGTAATTTTTAGAGTATCTGTCAGACTCGAGGCCAATGTTCTCTTTAAGCTGCGTGGCTGTGCGGCCAAGCAAATATCTGACCTACGCCACGCAGCAACTAATAATTACCGCGCAGAAAATTTGTTAAAATATCGCACACAAAATGGATTCTGTGCATATTTCCACTCTAATTTTTTTTACTTTGCACACGGACCAACTGCACACGGACCAACTAATCTAGTGGGAACATTGCTCATAGCGTGTAGTTGAACACGGACCATCTAACCTTAGTGGGAACATTGCTCATAGCGTGTAGTTGAACACGGACCAACTAACCTTAGTGGGAACATTTCTCATAGCGTGTAGTTGAACACGGACCAACTAACATTAGTGTGAACATTGCTCATAGCGTGTAGTTGAACACGGACCAACTACATTAGTGTGAACATTGCTCATAGCGTGTAGTTGAACACGGACCAACTAACCTTAGTGGAACATTGCTCATAGCGTGTAGTTGAACATGACCAACTAACCTTAGTGGGAACATTGCTCATAGCGTGTAGTTGAACACGGACCAACTAACATTAGTGTGAACATTGTTCATAGCGTGTAGTTGAACATGGACCAACTAATCTTAGTGGGAACATTGCTCATAGCGTGTAGTTGAACACGGACCAACTAATCTAGTGGGAACATTGCTCATAGCGTGTAGTTGAACACGGACCAACTAACATTAGTGGGAACATTGCTCATAGCGTGTAGTTGAACACGGGCCAACTAACCTTAGTGGGAACATTGCTCATAGCGTGTAGTTGAACACGGGTCAATTATTCGCAGTGGGAACATTGTTCATAGCATGTAGTTGAACACGGACCAACTAACCTTAGTGGGAACATTGCTCATAGCGTGTAGTTGAACACGACCAACTAACCTTAGTGGGAACATTGCTCATAGCGTGTAGTTGAACACGGGACCAACTAACCTTAGTGGGAACATTGTTCATAGCGTGTAGTTGAACACGGACCAACTAACCTTAGTGGGAACATTGCTCATGGCGTGTAGTTGAACACGGACCAACTAACCTTAGTGGGAACATTGCTCATAGCGTGTAGTTGAACACGGACCAACTAACCTTAGTGGGAACATTGCTCATAGCGTGTAGTTCAACACGGGCCAACTAACCTTAGTGGGAACATTGCTCATAGCGTGTAGTTGAACACGGACCAACTAACCTTAGTGGGAACATTGCTCATAGCGTGTAGTTGAACACGGACCAACTAACCTTAGTGGGAACATTGCTCATAGCGTGTAGTTGAACACGGACCAACTAACCTTAGTGGGAACATTGCTCATAGCGTGTAGTTGAACACGGGCCAACTAACCTTAGTGGGAACATTGCTCATAGCGTGTAGTTGAACACGGACCAACTAACCTTAGTGGGAACATTGCTCATAGCGTGTAGTTGAACACGGACCAACTAACCTTAGTGGGAACATTGCTCATAGCGTGTAGTTGAACACGGACCAACTAACCTTAGTGGGAACATTGTGCACGGCGTGTAGTTGAACACAATAATTCAAAAGATTTTAAAAAGGTCAACCCATTTTTTAATGCATTTATTTATTATTCTGATATTATTATTACAATAAATTTACATTATCTTAGAAGGTTCAAGTGTCAATTATTTGTTGGAAGCGTTATCTTTTTCATTTAATAATTGTTGAAGGCAAAAGCATTGACATTTTGTTAATTTTGGAGAAAAGAAATAAATTAAAATACATTTTGAGATAGATAACTAGAAAATTATCAGTAATCTGATATATTTTATTATCCCGATCACAAGTTATATCAAAGTTTCGCCGTTTATTAATTCTGACAATAAAGTTTTGAACAATAATATAATGTCTTTCTGAGGTGCCCATGAAATTACTGGCCTCACAATAATATGCTCCATGTTTACACATTTTTAAATCGTGCACTATCAATCTTTTGCCCTGGTACACGATTTCATACTGCTCGGGACGTTGAGTCGTTATTATTTCACCTTTCGGGATTGTACCATCTGTAACTAGTAGCATTCAAAGTATTGCTGAAAAATACAATTTCATGGTTATATTTACTGCCTTACACCACTTGTATGTGGGTAACATACAATGATTCTACACAAATATTTATATCTGTGATGGTGAACCTTGTTGTGGCCAGGTCAAAATATTCAACAAAAATCACTCATTCTTATAGCAAAGTGCAAACACTCCTATGAAACAAGAAAATGGGGGCTTGGCTTAGATGGTTTGATTAAGGAAGATATATTTTAGTCACGTTCCGGTATATTAGGCACTGCGTGCCCATTGATGAGGCTCTGCGTGCCGGTATATTAGGCACTGCGTGCCCATTGATGAGGCTCTGCGTGCCCATTGATGAGGCTCTGCGTGCCGGTTATTGATGTTATGCGTGTAATAGGTTAGCCATCACTGGGATATATTTCATTAATTTATTGGCACAGAGGGATAAAATAAACTACTGAAAGAATTATTTTTAAAATATAGATTTCTACAATAATATATTAGCTGGTACAAACATAGGTTATTATAAGAACTTATAGCCTGGTAGAAACATTCATATTATTTACATTACTTTGATGACTATTCTGCGTTTTTTTAAAAAAATGAATACACTTCAAATTTGACTAATGCAAAAAGTTTATTATATATAGGAGAAAATACATCAGGATTTATTTGAAAGAACACAAAAGTAAAAATAATTTTCATATCACGATGAAAATATATTTATAAATATATTTGAAAAGAAAAAAAAGCTATTTTCTTTTCCAATAATATTCATTCCTTGTGAAAATTTACTGATAGCTATCTCAAATATTTTATAGAAGCAAATATACTCACTCTTCGAAGACACATTCAAGAATGGCATCCCCACCAATATCAGCCCTGACATCGTTAGACTTATACTTCAGTTGTGGTACATTATAAGTCAACGCTGTACGATATGTAAGATCTTCATTTGACATATTTTAATATATAATCAAAAATAAAATTGAAAATTGTCAATTCTATTTAATGGAAACTAATTTATATTTCAAATTGACTTTACTGATAATGCTGTAATGATTTGTTAGACTTAAGCTAAATACAGAATAATACAAATTATGATGTTGTATTATCTAGCCCTGCTATAAGATATTTCCAGTTAGCATTTTGCATAATATATATCTACTATAGAGAATTGACAGTTATGATATTGTGTAATCTATCCCTGCTATAGATTATTGCAAGTTACACTCTCATGACGGTAATTGGAAAAAACATAATTTAAAAATTCCCACCCATGGGAAGCTGGATGCCCAAACAATTATGTTTCCTAATATGGGCAAAATAAAACAGAATCAACACTAATTCTCCACTTTCTATGTAGGTAGAAGCATGAAACTTTGGTAAGTTGTTGAATATGCTTCTGCGATGGTAAAAGGCAAAAAAGTTATTTAAATTAACTCTCACTGGGAGCCCAAATGTAGGTTTTTCCTAATTTGAGCTATATAAAAACTGACTGATTAATAATTCTCCAATGAACCGTGTAGATAAATAGATATCGTATAATCTATTCCTATTATAAATTAGGGTAAGAACGTAAGAGTGAGCCTGACAGTTACGTCTTGTATGGCTCACTAATAAACTGTTGACATGTTTTCCATCTATTAATCTATAAGCCTAATTTCGGTCTCACCAACATTTTGTTCCCGTGTACATAGAAGGATAAAACTTTAGGAAGTTGTTGAGTACCCTACCGCAATGGTTACCGGCGAAAAATATAAATGTATCACTAACTGGGAGGGGGGATAGGGTGGGACAACAATGTAGTTTTTTTCTTTATATGAGGTATATAAAACATACTCATCATTAAATCTACAACCTGCTGTGTAGGTAGAAGCATGCAACTTTGTGAAGTTATTCAGTACATTTTCACGACAATAATTGACGATTAAAAGAATTTTAAAATTCCCATTCGTTGGAGGCCGGGGCAGTGGCGTAGCCAGGGGGGGGGCAAGGGATGCGAATGCCCGGGCGGCATTTTGCAAGGTGCGTCAAATTCCTAGTCGTTACTTAGTTTTTAAAAAGGATTTTTTTCAAAATAGTAGACGGGTTTTATTGACATAAAATAAAAATAAAATACAAAATTAATCATACTTAAGTATGTTAACGCTTCTCCTGCCAGAACTTTTAAAGTCCTTAATGGATCTAACTACTTCTGAGACCAATGCTACTGTACTGAAAACCCAGAGGTTTATTTAGTGTGAAAACATGACATTGATGTGGTTGAAACTTAGTTGATTCTTCAAATTTGACAGCCGCTACTGTTGTAAAATCAAAAATTACTGTACCCTATCTACTTTAAGCATAAGCCAATCTATTTATCTGAAAAGCTCATTGTTAGTGCGAGACAGCGGAGAGTTCATTGTTGTTAATTTGCGTATAAAATTGAAAAACGTTAAAATAAGGTTAAATAAAAATTTTAAAAGTCATTATTAAAAAAAAAGTAATAAAGAAATGAAGGAAACTATATCAGCATATTTTAACTTTTCGAATGCCAAAAACTACTAACTCCATCATGAATCGTACAAGTCTTCTGATACTAATGCTACAAAGCTGAAAAACATAGGGCTGAAGTATATATATTGTAAGAACATGACATTATTGTGCTGGCGCATATAATTGATTCATATTTGATATTAAAGGAAGTAAAACTCGAGAATAATGCTGGCGGACTAAGTAGGTTTATTGTTCCAAAATATCACATCTTAATGTTATTGTCTTTTCTTTTATGGCATAAACACAAATAATGAACACAATTAATTATCTAATGGAATTAAAGCGTGGTACACATACATCTAAAAGTAGCCACTCATGAACAAGTGCGCAACATTTCCAAAGTTGTTTTCAATTGGAAGTAATCAACAATCATATTAAAAAATAGAGTATTAGTAAAAAAAAATAACAATAAGTTGTAAAATAAAACAAAACCATACAACTTTGTTTTGTATTATTTTACAACTTATTGTTATTTTTTTTACTAATGAAGTTCTTGTTAGAAATTTGACATTATTCAATCCTGGCAAATTTGAATGTGGTTTTTGAGGATGGAAGGTATACACAAATTCAAGAAAGATGCAAAAACATAATCTCAATGTTAAATTTTGTTCAAACAGTTCATTAAACCTAATTTTTTTACATGATACTCCAATTGAAACGAACTCTATATTTTAGTACACTAAAATGTTGTCCCGTATGCATTTCCATACACCGTTAGGATTATCCTATTGCTCCTACAAGCAAGGCATTAAACAGACTTCAGGATACAAAATACTGAATACACCGTGGAGCCATTTTAAGAATACATTCAAACCTATAAGAAAAACTGACAGGTGGGCAAAACGCTCAACACATGAAAAGACTCAGGAATTATGTCAGTGGCAATTCATTTTGTTTTCTAACAATTTATGTTTGACATTTGGAAAAATATATTTTATGAATTTAAATTATGCCCAAGATTATTTACAAACGTATAGTGATAAACATGTGTTGTAGAGGCTACTCACAGAGAAATTAATAGAATAATAACATGATGATGAGACAGTTGCTAACATTTTATGTGGGGAACACATCTTTTTAATCGAACATTTCATCCAAAAACAAGAGAGCACATTTTAAGAGATCGAAGCGGATATGTGTCCATATTATGTAGAAAAGCAGTTGATAAGAAAGTTGTATTCTTCATAAGATGAGAGAGATTGCAGTAGACATCCATGTAAGGTTTTGGCATTTACGATATATAGAATTTAGAAGAGAGATATGATTTTCGTATATCAGCTAATCTACTGGAACTTTAAAATTTTCTTTTAATTTAGAGTATTCAAAATGTCTCAAATTAAATTGACAAGCAAGGAATACTTGACCTCACGGGTTAAAAAAAGAAATAATGAATTTCTGACCAGTAGATTTATTCCAGTTTATAAGATATTAAGGCTCGAAGTTAGCTTGCCTCAAATAATATCATTAATTCGAACATTGCTTACAACTCTTTTAAGTAATGCAATATTATCCGAGTGAAAAATGTATTACGATCAAGGATGAGCAGAGGTGTAACTAGGGATGGTGCCATCCAGTGCTGTAACTTATGGCCTCAGGAACAAGCCCATAGAGCTCTTATGAGTCTGTCAGTGTCAAATAACGTGAACTTACATAAGTTTACCCTTTGGTGTCATTCCTTGTGATGGTGTCAACCGGTGCGGTCCACACACCTGCTCCCCCCTAGGGACGCCTCTAATAACACCATGTTTGACTAATTTCTATCTAGTTTGGCTATTTAGCTTGACATGACTGACAACACTGATACATGAAAGGTTGTGCCATGAGGAAAAACAGAAAACTTCAACTGTATTCAAGAAATCAAGATTTTATTTTTATTTTTAACATACAAATTTACTGCCCATACCATTACTTTCTAATAAAATCTATCTTTAAATTTATAGCATTAAACAAAATTGGGTTTTGTCCCAGGTGGCACATAGCCACGCTACGCCCCTGGGCCGGGGTTCAAATATTGTTGTTTGTCTTATATAAAAACTGACTCATCACTAATTCTTCGACTACACGTTAGGTAGAAGCATGAAACTTAGGGAACATATTGAGTACACTGCCGCAGTGGTAATAGGCGAAAAACATATTTAAATTATCACTCAGTGGGGACCTGAGGCCAAAATGTAGTTTTTTCACCTTATATTAGATAAATTAACATTAAAATTTTGATTCTGTGTAAATGGGTTTGACGAAACTTGGACCATAAAAACTTGCAGGCTTATGTTTAAATACTATAGGGAATTAATTTTATTTCGTTTTTCTTCTTTTTGAGCCGAAGCCTCCTAGCCTCCACGTTTAAGAAATATTAACCATTCGATTTCACACAATGTTTTTAATACCAATATTCACAAACAAATATATCCATCAGGATCCAGATTGAAACACTCTGTTGTTTTGAACTTAACAGCTTACACCGATAAGGCCTCCGGGCCCTTATTTTAGTTATTTAAGCAGTATAAATAGCATTTTATCCATTCCACGGCCAATTAACTTTTGGAAGTTTTTGAGTATGCTCTGGCGAAGTTTTCCGGCATTTTATTTTTATAAAACACCACTTAATAGGGGCAGGGGGCCCATAATGCCATTTTTAAACATGATTTATAAAAAATTGTAATTTAAACCGTGGCTGATGGGTATATGGATGAATAATTTACCAAATTTGATATAAAAATTAAAAATTTAAAAGGATAATAAACTCCTAAAGTCTGTTCCCTTGGGCCGGGTCCAATAATAATTTATTTTTAAAATTTTTAAAGCTTTATTTATCATTGCATTTTAAACAATTTAAATAAATATAGACGCGTATTTCCATATTGACCTGAATTGAAATTTTCAGACTGGTGAGATATGCACATCCTGCACCCATTTTCCAAGAGGCCCTTAATGTAATCTTATGTCCATTTAAATTTTAAACGAACTTGACAAATATTGGCAAACAAGTATATTCATCATGATCCAGATAGAAATCTATTTGTGTGTTCAATTGGTTTTACGCGCGTTCTCAACGCTAACTGAAATCCTAACATTTTCCTTACAGGCGCGGGTATTTTACTAGTGTGTAATAATGTAAAGCATCAAGTGCCAATTACTAGATAATGTGTTATATGAAAGCTCATCATGCTAGTTAAGAGGCCCTAAAGAACAGCAGTTTTGTATCTATTTAATATGGCGAAATAATCGTTTCAGTTACCTTCCAATTGTACGTTGTATGATCTATATATAGAATTCACAAGACTCTAGGACAAGTCCAAGAAGCGAGCAACCGAGAAGTTAAGCATGACGAATGACATTCGCTAAGATTTACTAATTACATTTTACTTTTGGCAAGTGTGGGTAGTGCAGGTTGAGGGCAGGTAACAACAATCCCAGTTCGCATGTCTCGATAACAACAATGCGTCGGTGGTCCCCCTTTACGTTCAATTGAAAAGTTTTCATTTATTCGTGCTGCTATTTGTGACCGTTCCCCCCCCCCGTTCTTTGCAATATATTTGAGCAAGTCTGCGGTGTATGCTAAGCCGCGGTTCATATCTAGTTTGCTTATAACTTACGAGCATCCATAACATTTATGTAAGCGTAGTTTCCATATTCCCCGCGTGACAATGCCGGGCTGAACACATCGCAGCGATACGGTAAATGGAAGTAATCTTTTGAGTCCGATTCTAGAACTGCTGTAAAATGCAGATTTCCTAAAAAAAAATACAAATTGTGTTGTGTAAATGATTAAATAACAAGTCATGTGATGTGTAAATAACAAACAAATAAGTAATTAATTTGAGATCTTGACAAAATTAACACACAATTTGGATTAAATTTTATTCTATTAATTCATGAACATATAAAGCATGTTTTTATTGAAATACAGTTTTTTAATGTCTTTATAGAATATCACATTCTAATAAGTATAATGGATACATGAAAGTGCAATGTACACACTTGATTTAATAAGAATGATAGATACATGAGAGAGAGAGGACTGTGTACACACTAGTTTTCATAACAATGGTAGATAACTGAATGAGTCATGGACACACTTGTTTTCATATGTGACATCCTCATTGGAAGGCTGAGTCACTTATCGCCTGGCCTATAATACCAACAGCGAGCCTCAACATAAGGACATCGCCATGGAGATATTCCTCCACAGTGCGTGGGCTGCCTGACGTGTCCCCAATCGCCGCAGAGCATTCGGTCAGATGATGTGCCACTGTCTCCTCGGCCATACCACATAAACGTCAGCCGGGTTCCCTGTTTTTATCTAGCCTGTGCAAGTAGCTGTTTGTTTGGCAGTATCCAGTTGGCAGTTGCTTAATGAGGGACTTGCAGCTACGAGGCAGCTCCCACCAGGGATCTCGCTTGCGCGGTCACGGCATTTTGTCGTAAAGCACCCTTGCCATGTTACCATTTTATCAGCCCGCAAGACATTTTTCAATAAAGCAGGCTTTTAGCCACAGTTTTGCCCCCAATTGAGTCATGGGGTGATCGATTTGGTGCTGGGCAGCACCCTACTTCGCCAGCAGGTTTGCCCTTTCCAGCTTTGTTTTTTTTGCGTGCCTGTAATGTACTGTAAGACGACCATGCCACCGCGAGATCTAATGTTGTCCATGAACTCCAGTACAGCATTGACAGTTTTCATCTCGATTGAGCTCCGACCCAGAGATTCCAGGAATGATCTTGAGTCGGTCAAGACTACGACTTTTGGAAAACTCTTCCTCTACATAGGCGTAGGCCCAACTCTTTCACACCCCTGTGAATAGCTTCTAGCTCGGCGTACCCACTCGAGGCTAATTTTCAACATGGGCCAGACAGTTCAGTTACTGCTGGACCCCCTGTGGGGTATTCAATCAGTGCACCGTACCCACTTCGTCCATCTGTGAGCCATGAGCCGCCTGCTATACTCTCAATACGCCGGTTCAATAGGCATCGATATTTCTCAGTGCTTCTTCATGCTGAAGCTCTACTATACTATGTTACCCACCAGTGTCAAGCGCAGATCGGACGGAGAGAAGCACTCGTTGGGTCCCCCTCGCCTAGGACAATGGATATTTTTTCCCTGCTTTTGGGTAAATTGACTGAAACCTCGAGCTCGTTGACCACATCCATGAAGGAGGGTCGTTTCAGTCGCGAGAATTTTACCCACCTGTCTTGCATCTGAAAACAGGGTTCGTTACGATCCATTATATGGTATCTTTCTACCGTAGTTGGTATTGCCTTCTCTCCCCGTACTTGGAGCGGTTCCACGTTATTCAAGATTTCTACCGCGACGTTGGGCGTAGTACGTATCGCCCCACAAACCAGTCTTAGAGCTTAGTTTTGGACTCTGTCCAGGTCCACGAGCGCCATTCTGCTCGTAAAGGCTGTCGTCAATGGCGCCTCTCATTTTGCTGAGGTAAAGAGCTGTCATCGTTCTTACATCAGCGCCGCAATTAGTGCTAGCATGTTTTTTCACTAGGGACAATTGAGCAGTGGTATTCGCGCGCAATTCACGTATATGGTTGTGCATCTGGAGTTTCTGGTCCAGTCGCACGCCCAAATACGTTGGTTCCTTGTCCTAAATCAACCTATTCCCGCAGATGTTAAGCACAACATCGTGTTTGAGTACATTCCATCCATTTGTGAAAATGGAATGGTAGTGGTTTTTTTTAGGGCTGCAAATTTATCGATTAATTTCTCGATTAATCGTTAACATTTTTGAAAGATTAATCGACCCACCACTTATAAATATACTTGAAGTCAAAAAGTAAAATATTTGGGCTGATAAATATAAATAAATTTCCAGACGATTACACGAACATTTTAAAAAAAAACTATTTACTGACGTAAATTTTTTTAAATGTTGATAAATGTTATTGAGGCCATCGAGAGAAATCGTTTGCCTACAATGCAATGTTGCATATATTTCTACGCTTCGTTGGTCCGTTTGCAAAGTTAAAAAAGAAACCTAGAGTGCAAAATTGCACAACGCCCATTTTTTGCACAATATTTAAAAAAAAGTTTTTGCGCGTGATTCTAAACTCCTGCGTGGCGTCGGTCAAATATTTGCGCGGCCGCGCTGCTTAAAGTGAACATTTCTACCATGGTTTTAACACTTCGCTTTCATAACACCTGCAAACCAAACATCCTCTACAGTATCATAAACTTCAGCTGAGACAATCTAAAGCAGGGTTCGGGAAACCATGGCTCGCGAGCCACATGTGGCTCTATTGATGGCTGCATCTAGCTCTCAGACAAAAGTTCGACTTTAAATTAAATATAAATATTATTCAGACTCCTTTGATCTACATTTTACTGCATATAAAAAACAGCATAACAATGTTATTAAGAAGAATTCAGAGACATAATTATTGTACTTTTAGTGTTTAATTTTTTTTTAAAATGCACACATTTACTTGGATTTTTAGTTTAAAACATAATGTGTGGCTCTCACTGAATTACTTTTTCAAAATATGTGGTGTTTATGGCTATCTCAGACAAAAAGTATCCCGACTCCTGATCTAAAGCTATTTGAACGATTGTTCAGCTCAATAAGACCCGCTCATCCCTTGAACCAAATAATGTCAATACTCTTGTCTGTTTGCGTTGTTGGTCAAAAGATGTCATATAAAGAAGAAAGTTCAGTGTTATTTCGATTTTCGACAACTACGTTTAAAAAATGTAACATATGACATCATAAATGCCAATTTTAAATTTAAATTAATCGTTAACAGCCCTAGTTTTTTTAAAGTGTTAAAATTAGTTTCCACTTTTGCATATGTTTCGATCTCAATGTAATGAAGACATTTGTCCAACCCCCTCTCAAATGGTTGACTTGTTTTCATAAGAATATAGATAACTGAGAGAGTCATGTACACACTTGTTTCATAAAAATGACAGCTAACTGACAGAGAGTCATGTACACAATTGTTTTAAATAAGAATGATATATACTTGAGAGAGAGGAATGTGTACACACTATTTTCATTAGAATAGTATATACCTGAGAGAGCGGACCATGCACACTAGTTTTAATAAGAATGATAGATACCTGAGAGGTCGATGTACTGACGATCTGAGTCATCAGGAAGCGGAATCAAAGTATCATCTCTTATTTTTGACCAAGAAACTTGTAAATCGTCCCCCTGAAAGTTACCTTGGAACGTGCAGGGCATAAACAGATAGCTGTTTCGTGGAATTTGGTATGATGTTGGTTCCTCTATCTTGGTGGTTTGACTTAGTTCTGTTAAATATATATATAGCTCTCAAATATGTCTCTTGGTAACAAAATACAACACGTGATATAGTTCTGTTAAAATATACGTAGCTCTGAATTATGTCTCTTGGTAAAAAAATACAACACATGACTTAGTTCTGTTAAAATATACATAGCTCTGAATTATGTCTCTTGGTAAAAAAATACAACACAATAGCCCAAAGAAAAAAACAACAAAACTACTTATGTTAATTAAAGTTTACTTGAAGATAAAAAAAAATTATAATTGCAATGAGTTGGTTGATATTTATTTGTTTATTTTTTTGTGCTTTATTGTTAGTTATATATTTTTTTTTCAATCTTTAGTTTTATGATTCATCAGATATCATGTGATAACAAAATAATATTTGACAGTTAATCAATTGTTATAAGCATTAAGAATTGATAAGTTGTATAATTGTCCCGCTCCCTTATCACATTAACAGGAGGAAACGCTTTATGACAGTGTTTTGATTTATTTTTTGCCAAACGTTTGATTCGATTAGCGGCTTAACTCTCACTTTAAACCTGAAGATAAACTCTAAAATACGATTTGATCAACACACACACACACACACAAATGGAATTCGAAACACATGACCAAAATTAAGATTGTCAGGGTAATAGAATTAAGGAAACGATGTTAAATGTCTACAGATAAAGAAGATACAATTTATTAATGTAAAGAGATGATCACATATTTGGGACATATAATTTATTAATTTAAAAAAAAATATATATTTTTATTTTACGTTTCCTGAAGTTCCATATAAATAAAATAACACTGTATGTTTAAACATAATATGTGTAATGTATTGATCGGTTATCATTCCGTCTCGAGAGACGATTGTGCATCACCGTTGGGTTGGGTTTCATTTCCTCGTGTGGCTGAGCAGTCCTATCATTGAATGACATTCTTTTCCACAGCTTTCTCACACGAGTTCTGTGCTTCCCAATATTTGTGTGTGTGTGTAATGTATTACTATACAGTTTTACTCTTTTATTTCATTTAAACAACTAGTTTAACGTTATAAATAAAACTAAGTGAAAAAATAAAAGTTTTGAAATTTAACAAAATGAATAATAACATACTAGGCCTGCGGAGACGAAACATTTTCGAATGCATGTAGTCAGTGCGGTTTAAAATGTCACATTTGAATTCAACAGAGTTTATTTCCGGTGTGAATGAGTTGTAGGTTAGAACTTTCCCATTTTCAGAGATTGCTACATTTGGGTCTTCGTCAGCGGGTTGATAACGAATATTTGGCATCAGCTTAAACCAATAATAACTGAAACATAAAGTGTTACACATGTATATGGGACACTTTACAATAATAACAATTAGTTTAATTGACAAATGTGTATGCCCCACTCTACAACAACAATTAGTCTTATTGAAAAATGTGTATGAAACACATTACAACAACAACAATTGGTCTTATTGAAAAATTTGTATGAAACACATTACAGCAATAACAATTAGTCTTTTTGAAAAATGTGTATGAAACACTTTACAACAACAACAATTAGTATTATTGAAAAATGTGTATGAAAGACTTTACAACAATAACAATTAGTCTTATTGACAATATAAGATTTTTGATGACACAAACAACAACTTTTTCTTTAATAATTAATGTAAGATCAGTTATAATGAAAGAGAGCGTGAGCCTTATCAATGTTATTTTTTTGCCGACATTTTTTGTTGTCAACACGTAGCAAAAATGTATAGCAAAACCTTGTTTTTAGAAAACATTATAAAAAAAGCATAGAGTTCTGTCAGGGATAATTAATATAAACAATTGTAATAATTACTGGCTGATATACCCACCATCACACGGGCTTGGTCCAAAGACTATCACATACTACGATAGGATAATATATCCAAAGCCGGACGCTTAAAATATCAGCTGATGTCAGAAACTAGAGATAAAATACTCTACAGCATTGAAACAGCAAATCAAAGACTAATCAAGCAAAGTAGAAGACATAGATAAATCAAAACTAAACACAGACAATTAAGAACATGTGAGCCAGAACAAGTCTTAGTATTGTTACCAAACGCAAAGAATGAAATCACATGGGAAGGTCCATACAACATTGAAGAGAAACTTAGTGATATCACATATAGTGTCAATATAAAAAGACATGTGAAAAAATTACACATTGATAAACTAAGAACATATGGTGACAATAAAGAAGAAAAACAAACAGTAAATATCATCAGCAAAGAAAATGATGAAAATGACAGTAAAATGAAGAAAAAAAGCCCTGACAATGAAAGAATATCAGCTGACTTACCAGATAATATGAAACAAAAAAGTGATGAAAATTTTTCTAAAAATACAAAGGTTTCATCACAAAGGAAACAGAAAACACAAAAACTGTGACTCATAAGATGCAAGTATTAGAACATGAACCTTTCAAGACTAAAGTATACCCTATTCCAATGGCATATAGAGACACAGTAAAACAAGAAATTGAGTACCTACTCACAGAAAACAAAATAAGAAAAGCAGTTGAAGCTAACTATACCTCACCAACAGTCATAGTCAAAAAGAAGAATTGAAAGATTCGACTATGCTGTGATTACAGACAATTGAATATTATTACAAAATTGGACCATGAACCTATTGGAGACCCAAGAGACATTATAGACAGAATTGGTAATTCCAGAATATTCACTACATTTTTTACTTAAACATAAGTTTTTGACAGATAAACATGGATTCTAATTCTGTCAAATATACTGCATTTATAGCCATGGATGAAGTATATGAATGGTTAGTGATGCCATTTAGATTAGTCAACAGTACAGCCACTTTTAGCAGATTTATGAAAGTGATGTTACAAGGCAATACAAATATGGTACATTACGTAGACGAAATATGTATCCACACTAAGGATTGGGAAACACATATCCATACACTTGAAGCTGTACTGGATAGACTCAAGAAACATAATGAGACAATCTCACCTGAAAAGATTAGCATTGGAAAAAAATATATAGATTTTCTGGGATACAGAATAGGAGGTGGTGAAGTTACTCCTACTGCAGAGAATGAAAACAAGTTCTTTAACCTGGCAGTCCCAAAATCTAAGAAACATGTGCAAGCCCTGCTGGGACTATGTAACTTTTACAGACCTTTCATTGCAAATTATGAAGAAATTGTTCACCCATTAACAGAAATTACAAAAAACACAGATATTCGAAAATTTCAGTTTTCAAGAGATTGCCACAACGCATTGGGCACCATTCAGGAAGCATTCAGGAAGAAACCCATCTTGGTTACACCTCAATGGGACAAACCTTTCGTTGTTTTGACTGATGCATTGTCTATTGCATTAGGAGCGTGTCTCATGCAAGAACATTATGGTATTCTCCATCCTATACAATATATGAGCAGATATTTGACAAAAAAAGAACGTAACTACATCACCATAGAGAGAGAATGTTTAGCCATAATGTGGGCTCTACAAAAACTTCAAAAATACCTTCTAGATAGAACATTCACTCTTCTAACAGACCACAAACCACTTGTGGCATTCAACAAGAAGAAAATAAGCAATGCAAAAGTAAATACGTTGGACAATGCTATTAGCCGACTACAAATTTGACATTAAACCTGTTAAAGGAAAAGACAACGTGGTTGCAGACATATTAAGTAGAATGACAATAAATAAAGGCATTCTGTGAATTCCTAAATGATAAAACCAGAGTTTGTATTAATATTAGTAATTTTATTCGCTGAATAATAAACAAGGAGCAGTGTTTGAATTCCACTGGACAATATATTTAATTTTAATTTTATGAATATTGATTGTTAAATGTTGTTTTAATTACACAAAATTATAGTTGTTTTAAAATGTCAGTTTCGTTTTTTTCCAGTACAGGTAGACTGTTGAAGTCCTACAGATTTTTTCTCTCTTGATTTTCATGTCTATATATTGTGTGTAAAGTAATGATTGTTCAATGATGATGAATATTTGAATGTACATTAAATTTATCATATTAAGACTAAACATGTTGTATTTCATGTTTTTGAAGGATTGGGGTGAATGTCATGTGATAATCACGAGATTAGTGACAGAGAGGTCACATGGGTATAAACCTCGCGAAAGAGAGTTTGGAGAGTAATGGCGAATGTGTGGCTGATGTCTCCACATTGTGAAACCTCAAAGTTATCTTTCTGTACATAATGTGCATATTAAAGTTATTTTCTTGACAACAGTATTTCAAGGATTTATTGCACGAAAGTTTGGATTGCGAGAATGCCTACAAAACACATTAACAAGTAATACGTCACCAAAAGACTTTACACACCAGAACAACGTGAGTTACCATTTAGTAAAACGAAAGAAAAGGACAGTATGTCACTTTCTTTAATGTTTTTTTTTAAACTCCTCTAGAATTTTCTAATTTTATAACTGCTTGATCTCTATTATTTTTTAGCCTATTTTACTGGGACAGGTTTTAGATTATTACCCCCATTGTTTTTCAAATTTCAAATTTAATATTAGTGTTTATATTCTCTTGATTTCGGTAAGATGTAAAATATTCTGAAAGCTTTTGTAAATTAGTTTCTGTAATTTAAAACATATTTTAATTGGATTCAATTTAAGTTCTTATCCAATTGTTTTTCTGACTTATTTTTGAGTTAAATAAACCACATGGGATAGAATGTCTAAAATACTTTAGAAAATTCTAAATTTTAATTTTGCAAATGTCCGTATATTGTTAGTCTTTTTTATTGGGACAAGTTTTAAAGTTTTAGCCCACATATTTTCGGAATGTGCTATACATTTATTATTCACTTGATTCGGGTATAATTTAAAATATTGTAGAAACCTTGTGGTTTAATTGTTCATTAAGGCCCTTACATTTATAACAAAAATAAGTGAAATTTTAAAGTCAAATCCAAACGTTTTTCAGACTTATTTTTGGTTTGAGATCTTAAGAGGATAAAATGGGTTTCCGCGGGGGCCCTTTTTTTAAAACTTAAATGCATAATGTTTTAACTCTAATGTGAGGGAAACCAGAATTGGATCTCACAGCGAACGGGATCCCATAATATAATTGAATCATACGGGGGTAAATAAAACAAATTAAAGTAATGGGATCAAATCAGGGAAACAGATCATCTATTGGTAAAGAATTCGACAAATCCTGGGATTACATTATGCAATGGGATTAAGGGAAATGGATTCTACATAAAATGAGACCTCATTATACAACGGATTGCACTGAGTTAGCTGATCCTACTAAAGTATGGTATTTTATAGTGGAAATGCATTTACTTCATGAATGGGATACCTTTACGCAAAAATTAATTCCATATTTATGGAGTATGTAATCGCACAAAATATGACATCAAATGGGGGAAAGTGGTTCTAAAAAAATGGGATCCCTTATGCAAAGGGATAATGTTTTTTGCGCAATACTTAAAATATAGTTGACTTTTTAGTCAATCGAAAATTTGGAAGTTGTGTGTATGTATGTATTAAGCTTTCGAATCGTTGTGTGTAAATATATTTAACAACAAATTTAGCTATTTGTATCTCATGTATACATTTAATTTTTTTCTCATATACAAAATAAGTTTTTCAGAAACATAATAAGATGGTGTTTTTAATTATTATCAAAAGTTTAAATATAATAAGCATGTACAAATAATTCAACTACTTTTGTTTCTCTGTATTACAATTTTGAAACTTATAGAGTTGTTTGTATTTTCAGTTTATTTTCAGTTTACTAACATTTTTTGATACGTTAGTATTTCCCCCAAGGCATAATGGCTATAATAATTACTACCATACTGAATGATATCTCTCAGTATATTAAATGGCTCCAAGAAAGTATATACACCGTGGATAGTACCGCTAATGAGAAAGGGGTCCTACTGGAATGTATACAAGCAATTGGAAACACATTTCCAATAGATTATAGTAAATATGATTTGAACGGGTAATATGACATCAATGACTGCTAGAATTTTCTGTTAAAACAAAAAGGATCATAATTGGGCATGAGATCACAAATGAAGTATTGAATCATATGAGGGCGAGGGATTATATCAAAAATGGGATCACCTTATACACTGGGGTAATATTGAGCTATATGATACCATTAAAGTATGTGTATTTTATAGGGGAAATGGATTTAATTTACGAATGGGACCCCATTACTCAACGGGATTGTAATCGAGTATGTAATCTCAAAGAAATGTGGAATCATATGGGAGAAAAGGGTTTTGACCAATAACAGGATCCCATTATTGATTGGGGTCATAATGGATGGGTTCAACATTGGGTCCTTAATGTTGGCCCTGGTATATCAGCTAGTATATATGTATGTTAATCTGAATTTATCATATATATATATCTATACTAATAAAAGCCAAAGCCCTAACTCACTGACTCACTCATCACTAATTCTCCAATTACCCGTATAGGTAGAAGCATGAAACATTAAGAAGTTGTTGACTAGTCTCTCGCGACGTTAATTGGAGGAAAGGTATTTTAAAATTTTCACTCATGGGGTCCGGGGGCCCAAAAACGTTTTTTTTTCCTTATGTTGACTATATAAAATCACTAATTCTCATTTTCCCCCAGTAGGTAGAAGCATGAAACTTTAGTAACTTGTTGAGTACACTGCCGAAATGGTAATAGGCGAAACAAATATAAAAGCATCACTCAAAAGAGGGCCGGGGCCAAGGTGTAGTTTTTTTTCCTCCCCTTTTATGAGCTCATAAAGCAGACTCATCATTAAATATCCACTTTCTGGTGTAGTTAGGAGCATGAACTTTGGAACGTTGTTGAGTACCCCCCCCCCGAAATGGTAACCGGCGAAAAAAATATTTAAAATATCACTCACTGGGGGCCAGACCCCAAATGTATTTTTTTTCTTATATAAAACTGACTCTTTACTAAATCTCAAAATTACAGTGTAACTAGTAGCATGGGACTTTTGGGAAATTGTTGAATACACTCCTGCGATGGTAACAGGCAAAACAAATATAAAACATAATTCAATAAGGGGTCGCTTGTCAATATAGTTGTGTTTTTCTCCTTAGAATAGCTATATAAAACAGACGCATACTTAAATCTCCAGCTTCCCCAATAGGTAGGAGCATGAAACTTTGGTAGTTGTTGAGTTCCCTCCCAAAATGGTAACAGACGAAAAAAAATGAAATTATTAGCTCTTTAGGAACACGGGAATTGTGTCATTCTTTACTTTGCAGACAGACAGACAAGACGGTGAAGTTAATATATTTAGTTTATCCATAATGATCCAGATTCAAATCAATTTTTGTTTTGAATTGGTGTTACGCAGATTTTCAACGGTAACTGAAATCCTAATTTCCTTTGCTAAGCGCGGGTATTTTGCTAGTATATGATAAATTCATTTTAATATTCACAGAAGAAAAATAATAAATAAAAAATAATTACTTTAAAAGAAACTTAAAACGTTTAAAACATTATTTACCAAATTGCAGTGTAATTGGAAAGTTTCTCAATCAATTAAATGAAAAATGAAAACACAATGGCAAATTTAGAAATTCAAAGCGATCAACTATCAAGCCAGAACTCATACAACAAGCAATCACATATATTTGCTTTTGATTTTTAGGACGAACCTAAAATTCGGCGGTTAATTCAGCATCTATCACCTAAAAATTTACGGAAAACTTTATAAAAATCAAGTTTACCGCGCTCTGTGTACCTTGTAGTTCAGCCGTCAGATGTGACGAAATATTACTTAATTTCATCAACTATGTTCTCGTTAAGAAAAATAGTTAAAACTGGTCTTTTTTAATTTAAATTAGACAACTAAACCAACTTCTACTCTCAATGAACCTAACCCTGAATCTAAACCTATCAATAAACGTATCCTAAACCTAACCCTAAACAAAACACCAAACCGATTTCTAAACCTAACCCTAAATCTTAACCTAATATTACCTGAAAGCTTACCCCAAAACTATCCCTAAGCCCTGACACCAAATCTGAACATAACCACACAAAAAACTAACATTAAAACTAACCCTAACCCTAAATCTAGCCCTAGACTTATCCCTAACCTAACCCTAAACCTATCCCTAAACCTAAAACTTTTACCAACCCATAAACCTATCGCTAAACATAAAACCAAAGGAATAAAATGTAGCTATAAAAATAATTACACTTACAGTTGGAAATATATGATATTATATTCCCGAAAGTACGCCTCGCTCTACCATAACAACTAAGTAAATAGATGAGCAAACCATTCTTTTTCTTTTAGCCCTAGATTTGATCCGCAGCGTAGCATACGCCGCATAATTTCTCATAGATATTGAAAAGCAAGGAGAAGAAAAACGGGCAAAAACTTACAACAGTGCGCATTACGGTAGTGGTAGTTGTTTTGAGCATTACTTCCTTTCTTACTACATTGTGCGCATGGTGCGGAACGGTACAAGTGTGCACACTACTACTACTACTACACACACACACACACACATATATATATATATATATATATATATATATATATATATATATATATATATATAGGGAGTGAGAGACTGCGTCTTGCTTGTTTTAGTTTCTGGCACATAATATTAATATAAATAATATAATAGTCCACATCATTAGAAGGAAGGAAGGAAGGGTCCGTAACGTTATGACGTCATTGTTCGAGCGGATATTTTAATACATGTTGTGCATAATAAGATGCGCAAAATAATTATAAATTTAAGACACGCCGTAAAACTATATTATATGACGTCATTGTTTTAGAAATTATAAAATATTTTGTGTATATTTCGGGAAGTTTAATATTTGGTATTAAGTTAGTTGGGCTTTTGAAACAAGTTGGTGCCATAGGCACCCTATAAAAAGTAGGCGCCCTACAACCCCTATTATAAAATACTTTGGGTACATTTCAGTAATTTTAATATTAAGTATTTATCAAACAAGGATAAGTTTGTTGGGCTTTTGAAAAAAAGTGGGCGCCGTAGACCCCTAAAACAGTGGGCGCCACGGCGGCCCAGCGCAGCCTAGTATATTTATATTTATATTTATTTATATATGTATACCGCGATATACGACCTTCATCCGTTTCAGACAATACGACGTAGCCTATACCATAAAGGACGTATACCAAAAAGGACGTATACCATAAAGGACGTATACCAAACGTTTTTTAACTATAAGAAATAACAGGAAAATGATAAATCAGTTCCCATGAAAAACATCATAATGTTATTTACTTATTATAAATTTATTGACGTGGGTGGGTAAAATAATTTAAGACTTGCTGAATACTAAAATACTTTTTTTTAAATATCTTTAACACATTTTTTCTGTTATCCAGATCGAAAGCAATTTTCAACATGCTCTAATGTCCCTGTTTGTTTCGTAATCGATTGCATCCCATTTTCTTAACTTATAGAGTTGTTTTTTTTTCATAATCGTCATTTTTGGCATACGTCAATTAAGTCACGCGACACGCGGGCTAATTTTATCTTGAATAACAGTCTCTTTTACCAACTCCATTGTGATGCTAATCATTTTTTTCCCTTTATTTGGTTCATCTCATTAAACTTTCGTACAACTTATGATTAGTGCATTTACTTGCAATTTAGAGTCATTGGTTTACAGTATCAACTGCTACAAACACACTTGAGTACCGCACGGTGTGCTGCGATTACTGCATGATATGCATCCTTGATGTGTAAATTTGATTCATAGGAGCCGTCATTACATTACGTCACGCACCTAGGTGTGAGGGGTCACACATTTTTTAAGATGTGTGTCGAGGGAGACGGGTTGTTTTAGAACGGTGCATCCTTAAACGTTGTAAATGGCTTCAAGCGTGTTACGATAGTAGAGTGAAGCATTACACTAAACTGAATCCATACTTAAATTACAATAAAATGAATTGAAACATACACATTTTCAAACTGGAGATACTTCTTTAATTTGGAAGAGGGGCGAAACTTTGTGACGTTATAGATGTGAGAGTGGAGGAGCAACATTATTGTGACGAAGTCTTACTGGTGTGGTGATAAACTGCAAAAATCGCATTAGTCAATTATAGACGACCCCAAACAAGTGGGTCATATTACGTCAATTATGGACAACCCCATACAAGTGGGTCGTATTACGTCAATTATGGACAACCCCATACAAGTGGGTCGTATTACGTCAATTATGGACGACCCCCTACAAGTGGGTCGTATTACGTCAATTATGGATGACCCCATACAAGTGGGTCGTATTACGTCAATTATGGACGACCCCCTACAAGTGGGTCGTATTACGTCAATTATGGATGACCCCATACAAGTGGGTCGTATTACGTCAATTATGGACAACCCCATACAAGTGGGTCGTATTACGTCATTTATGGACGACCCCATACAAGTGGGTCGTATTGCTAACAAAGATCGTATACCAAGCAACAAGTTTCCCATACAAACAAACACCAAGTTGGACCGATACCAAGAAGACGTATCGCGATACTACTGTATTTAGATATTGATCATATTATTAATATTAACGTTGATCTTCACAAAAAAGTAAAATTTAAAAATTAAAATTAAAATTAAAACAAAGATAAAGCATATAAAACTCTTCGCCCATTGAAAAGTTCAATAATGCACTGACGAGTATCCGGGATCTTGAATCCTCATCCCACACTTTAAGTAGGCCGACTTGTCCATGGTGTAATACATTGTCAATCTAACATATTCGTCAATGCAGTCATCTTTAAGAGAAAACCAGAAACGTTAAGGATTTTTATGCTGGGTTGAATTTAGAAGTGTTTAAACATTTCTGCTTAATGTTACATGACAAAATAATGAACATATTTAACAAAATTAAGTTTTTGAAAATGCTTTAACTATTTATTATTTAATTCGTTTTAGAAATCAGTAATAAATTGGATGAGAAGAATATTTAAATGATAAACTTTTTTTGGAAGGTGTTGTTATTTAATGATACAAAATAGATGATGATTTGATGTTTAGTGATACACAGAAAACGTGTTTGTTGTGTGTTATTACGTAGAAGAAATTTTGATTATTTGTTATACCAAAATGACATTGTTGATGTTAATGACACAAAAACACTATTGTAATGTTCGGTAATGCAAATTACACGATTTCAAAGCTGAATAATTCAGATATCAATATTTTATCTTTCTTGAATCTCAATGTTGAATTTTTAACTTGATGCATGTAGGTACGTTGAACTAGGAATTTTATTAAGATTACTTAAAGGTGAAACTGGATTTAAATGTTATTATATATATTTTCGAGACTTTTCTAACAACAAGAAATCACATGTAAAAAACTTATGCACGCCTAAATATTTAGCTGGTTCTTCTACTGCCTAAATTATAATCTAGACTGACCAATCTTTTGTGCTAGTTCTTATTTTGCCTCAATTGTAAGCTATAGTTACCAATCTAGAATAGCTAGTTAGTTTTTTGTGTGCATAAATGGTAAGCTAGAGTGAAAAAATTAATATAACTACGATGTATTTCATTTGATGCCTAAATTGCAAGCTAGAAATACTTATCTAGTATATTTAGTTTACTAAATCGAAGATGGAGTGACAAGTCGACTAATTTGATTAATACATTGCCTAAATCGTAAGCTAGAGTGACCAGTGGACTAATTTGATTTGATACATTTCCTAAAGTGTAGGTTTCGATGACCAAACTTGTAAAGCTTTGTTCATGTAACGGCTAAAGTGGACGCTATGGTGAGAAGTAAAATTCATATCTTTTGTCTACTAAGGTGTTCATTTGTTCAATGTTGGTTTACTGAGTCAATTCTTTACTTGTTTTTACAAAATATATTTTTAATGGAAGTTTTCGAAAGTTATTAATTGGATCGGACGTTAAAAAATGTGAAGCTTTTTGTTTTAATTTGTTTACAAATAAAGTAAAAGATAAATTATATTTCTTAAAAAACATATTTTATTTAAATTGTTTTCCCTTGTAAATTTTTTTTGGGATCTTGTAAAATCAAACTTTAAAATAAAATATAAATAAAGTCATTAAATGGTGTTCTATCAGAACTACCAAGTTAATAAACCATTAGTTAGTGAAATAAATGTGGTTCATAATACTGTTAGTTTACTTACAATAACAAACAGCATTGACTCCAGAAAAGACGCACAAGCAGAAAGTCATTAATATACATGTTGGAAAACCTGCCATGGCTTATAGTGAACCTTATTTAAACAATATAAAAACAATTTATTTTAAGTGAATTTATGTAAGCATAAGTTATTTTAAAGTACGAACATTCCGCTAATTGCTAAACAACCAAAATTCATGCAATGACTAAATTACGAACATTACTCAAATGTCTAAAGTACTACAAATCGTCCAATGGAGGTACCCCGATACGTCATTTTAGAAAATGTAGGTACCCCGATATTCTCTGTCTATTAATAATTCTATCAGCGTCAACTATTTAATATGATTATATTGTTTATACATTTTCTCAGTTCACAAAGCATTCAGTTACTAACCAAAGATGCCAATTAGCACCTATATACAAATGTGTTAGTTAAGATCTTCCTGGTACAAATGTAAGTTGCCATCTCAATACCTAAGATGTCATGTTGCCATCTCCATACCTAAGATGTCAGTTGATATCTCCATACCTAAGATGTCAGTTGACATCTACATACCTAAGATGTCAGTTGCCATCTCCATTCCTAAGATGTCAGTTGACATCTTCCAACTACATATGCCATTTAACATATATATACCAAAGCAGTCAGCTGAAATCTTACAACATATTTACATACAAAAGATGTCATTCTACACCTTCCAACCAAATAATCACTCTGCACATACCTACACAGCTGTATATCCTTGTAGCCTACCTACCAAGGATTTTTATTGAAAACTTTAAAGAAGTATTCAGCAGAAGTTATAAAGAGCTCTGCTCCAGACGACTAGCTGACTCCAATTGACACCAGGTACACGTTGCACTAAAAACTCGAAACTTTAATTAAGAATATATTGATTAAATGCTAATGGTTTTTGTTGTAATAACGAGGTGGCACATGTAATTATTTTTGTTTCTTACATGTAAATATTAATTATTTAACAAACCAATTTTTATAAAAAAACAGTTTAAGACCAGAATGTAGTAGAAAATAATTCGGTACATCATTCTTTGCACACAGTTTGTGCTAAAAAATTTCGATACACCAAACTATTACTTTGGTAAAAATAGTTAAAAACAAAATGTGTTCATACCTCAATCAATTTTTTTTCAAATTTTATGTTTATACTAAGTTTTGTAAATCATGTACATGTAGTTTTGTAGACTTATTGGTACAGTAAAATTGCTTTCTCTGCTGGTATTGTTTTATTTTTTGCTGAATGGAAAACTAAATGTACATAAATAATAATACTATTAGGAACATATTATGTATAAATATATGAGTGTATATACTTTGTTGAGACCTTTACCAGAATATGCATCTTCCTTATGGGAATAATCAACCAAAGAAAACATTGATAAACTAGAAAAGTTTATTTTAAAAAAAAGATTACAGATTCAATACTGGAGAATATTTAAAACTGACGAGAATAACACAATTAGTTAAATCATTAAACCTTGAAACACTATAGGATAAGAAGAACCAAGAGTACAGTAGTAATTAAACATAAAGCAGTTACTTATTATTTAGAAATACAACACAGACATAATTTAATACAAGCCTCAGCTGGATATAAGGATAAAAACAGATTTCTTATCCACCATGCAAGAATAAACGCATACAAATTCTCGTTCTTCCCGTCCGGAATACGGGCGTGAAATAGGGTGCCTGAAGAAACCAGGAAAACCAACAATTTATCAACATTGAAATATCTAATAAGAATGCAGTACTAGACACAAACCATAGATAAGCGTAGAAACCAATAATCTCTGCATAGAAGGAGCGCCTATAACATACACGTTAAGCTTAAATTGGTTTTTTTTAATGTCAGCATTTTTTTATTTTGTATAACATAAAAATAATTTCATTATATTCTGTTTCTTAGCTTAAGTAACCATCATTTAAGTTTACTAAATAGTAAACAATCCATGTTATCCAGTTATCCATGTTATCCAGCTATCCATGTTATCCAGCAAGTTTATGTCAGTAATATATGTATATATATATAACAAAAACAAGCACAAGACGAGTGCAAATAAGCTAGACGAATGAGCCTCACCAGGTCAGCCAATCACTGTTTATGGTTGACAAGCTAGCGTGGTGCAGGGTGTGGGCAAGTAACTAACCACAGTGCACATGTTTCAAAACCAACAAAGCGTCGGTGGTTGCCCCCCAAGGTTCATTCGCGTTGTTATGATTTATTCGTGATGTAGTTTTTGACCGTTCTCCTCCCCTTTTTTTCATTGCACTATCTATGAGCAAGTCTGCGGCGTATGCTACTCCGCGGGTCGCATCTAGTTTATATTAATAATTAATATTTCTTGTTACTAACATACTTTTCCCTCGTGTTATTATTATTGATATAGACTTGCATACGTGAACAAAAAGGGTTTCCTTCTTATTTCTTGCAAATCAGAACACATTTGCCGTGTTACGTCACAAAATTTCGGAGCCATTGAGTTACCGCCACTTAACCGATTTCAAGAAATAATGAATAGGGACTTGACGGAATGTACATATGTGTTATAAAAATATAATTAATCGAAATTAATCGAGTTTAAAAGTTTAATCCGATTAATCGAACTAAAACTTTTTAATAAGTACCAGCCCTATGTTTAATTAATACTTAGAATGTGCTGCACTACGTATATAATAGCCAGTACCTGGTTCATATCTTAAACTATGTTCTTCTTGTCACATAGGTAAGTTTATAATTTAATGACACCTTTGCTAGGTAGGTACATACCAGACATACACCTTTGTTATGTAGGTGTATAACTGACATACACCTTTGTTTTGTAGGTGTCTAACTGACATACACCTTTGTTATGTAGGTGTCTAACTGACATACACCTTTGTTATATACGTGTCTAACTGACATACACCTTTGTTATATACGTGTCTAACTGACATAAAACCTTTGTTTTGTAGGTGTCTAACTGACATACACCTTTGTTTTGAAGGTGTCTAACTGACCTACACCTTTGTTATGTAGGTGTCTAACTTACATACACCTTTGTTATGTAGGTGTCTAACTGACATACACCTTTGTTATGTAGGTGTCTAACTGACATATACCTTTGTTTTGTAGGTGTCTAACTGACATACACCTTTGTTTTGTAGGTGTCTAACTGACATACACCTTTGTTATGTAGGTGTCAAACTGACATAAACCTTTGTTATATACGTGTCTAACTGACATACACCTTTGTTATGTAGGTGTCTAACTGACATACACCTTTGTTATGTAGGTGTCTAACTGACATACACCTTTGTTATATACGTGTCTGACTGACATACACCTTTGTTATTTAGGTGTCTAACTGACATACACCTTTGTTATGTAGGTGTCTAACTGACATACACCTTTGTTATGTAGGTGTCTAACTGACATACACCTTTTTTATATACGTGTCTAACTGACATACACCTTTGTTTTGTAGGTGTCTAACTGACATACACCTTTGTTATACACGTGTCTAACTGACATACACCTTTGTTATTTAGGTGTCTAACTGACATACACCTTTGTTATGTAGGTGTCTAACTGACATACACCTTTGTTATACACGTGTCTAACTGACATACACCTTTGTTATTTACGTGTCTAACTGACATACACCTTTGTTATATACGTGTCTAACTGACATACACCTTTTTTATATACGTGTCTAACTGACATACACCTTTGTTTTGTAGGTGTCTAACTGACATACACCTTTGTTATACACGTGTCTAACTGACATACACCTTTGTTTTGTAGGTGTCTAACTGACATACACCTTTGTTTTGTAGGTGTCTAACTGACATACACCTTTGTTATACACGTGTCTAACTGACATACACCTTTGTTATTTAGGTGTCTAACTGACATACACCTTTGTTATATACGTGTCTAACTGACATACACCTTTGTTTTGTAGGTGTCTAACTGACATACACCTTTGTTTTGTAGGTGTCTAACTGACATACACCTTTGTTTTGTAGGTGTCTAACTGACATACACCTTTGTTATGTAGGTGTCTAACTGACATACACCTTTGTTATACACGTGTCTAACTGACATACACCTTTGTTATTTACGTGTCGTAACTGACATACACCTTTGTTATATACGTGTCTAACTGACATACACCTTTGTTATATACGTGTCTAACTGACATACACCTTTGTTATTTAGGTGTCTAACTGACATACACCTTTGTTATATACGTGTCTAACTGACATACACCTTTGTTTTGTAGGTGTCTAACTGACATACACCTTTGTTTTGTAGGTGTCTAACTGACATACACCTTTGTTTTGTAGGTGTCTAACTGACATACACCTTTGTTATGTAGGTGTCTAACTGACATACACCTTTGTTATGTAGGTGTCTAACTGACATACACCTTTGTTATATACGTGTCTAACTGACATACACCTTTGTTATATACGTGTCTAACTGACATACACCTTTGTTATATACGTGTCTAACTGACATACACCTTTGTTTTGTAGGTGTCTAACTGACATACACCTTTGTTATACACGTGTCTAACTGACATACACCTTTGTTATTTAGGTGTCTAACTGACATACACCTTTGTTATATACGTGTCTAACTGACATACACCTTTGTTTTGTAGGTGTCTAACTGACATACATCTTTGTTTTGTAGGTGTCTAACTGACATACACCTTTGTTTTGTAGGTGTCTAACTGACATAAACCTTTGTTATGTAGGTGGCTAACTGACATACACCTTTGTTTTGTAGGTGTCTAACTGACATACACCTTTGTTTTGTAGGTGTCTAACTGACATACACCTTTGTTATATACGTGTCTAACTGACATACACCTTTGTTATGTAGGTGTCTAACTGACATACAACTTTGTTATGTAGGTGTCTAACTGACATACACCTTTGTTATACACGTGTCTAACTGACATACACCTTTGTTATACACGTGTCTAACTGACATACACCTTTGTTATACACGTGTCTAACTGACATACACCTTTGTTATACACGTGTCTAACTGACATACACCTTTGTTATTTAGGTGTCTAACTGACATACACCTTTGTTATGTTTATGTAGGTGTCTAACTGACATACATCTTTGCTATGTAGGTGTATAACTGACATACGCCTTTGTTATTTAGGTGTCTAACAGACATATACCTTTGTTATGTAGGTGTATAAGACACACAGCTTTGCTAGATATTATTGTTAACTTACCAACTTATATCACTATATAAAAGACTTGACAGATGGAATTATTATTAGACAGTTTCAATAATATGTTAATACATTTGATGAATTGTCGTAGTTACGTCATGTCAAGAGCTGTCGTAGCTTAGGCATTTGAAGAACTGTCGCATTATAGTCTTTTGATGCTTGTATAACTTTTACAATAAAATCTACTGTTTCTCATTTGTAAAAGGTGCTTTTTTTACGCCATGGCAAGCTTTCCAACATAGCATGTGTTGATTATTTGCTTGTGGGTGCTCGCTGAAGTCTATGTTTGTAATTTTAAGTCACCAACCGTATTCATATCTACGTTTCTTTCCAAATAAAATAGTTAATTTTTAAAAGAATTGATTTTAGTAATTTATTTCATTTTCTAACATTTAATTTCCAAAATCAAAATAGAAAAATCATTACCAATTTCAAAAAAAAAGTTATTAAAAAAATTAGTTTATTTTATAATTGAAATCTGTATACAGACAAAAAATTATCGTAATATTCGAAACATCTGATTACATTATCGTATAAACAAACAACGTATTTTTTAAAAGTCACACAGAAATGTAATATGAACGTGAAATATAAAATTTATTTTTTTAAACCTCAGTTGATAAAAGGTATGACCTTGACATTCAATGTCTGTTTTAAAGGTTTACAGTTCAGGCTAAACATGAACTGAGCAACTCATGCTTGGTCCTCATAGTTTTCACATTAACGATAACCTAAAGACAACTTACATTTAACAGAGATCAACAAAGACGATTTAGCTTGTGTTTCGTTGTTGCGTTTTCAGTCACACAAATAGACGTATTTGTGTCAACACATGTCACACGTTTCCAGAAATATTTAGCTAACCAGCTATGCTTAGCTACTTCTGTGGTTTCCATAACAGGAAAAAACTCTTTCTTCACTTCTGTCTTTAGTCTGAAGCACAAACACCGGTTGCGGATTGCTCAATTTTATTAAAATTTAATTTTAATTTTGTATAATAACTATCAAGGATGTTTGTATTTCTAAAAAAAATCATTTATATTAACTCAAGCCGTCTTCAAGACTCGTTGATGCCTTGCTTGATTGTTTACCGTAAAAATTTTGGATCGATTGTAACCCACGTCCTAGAATGCTAGCGACCTGAAAATTTGCAGGCAGACTCATGCCGACGATAAAAACGATCTGTCAAGATTTCAGATCGATCGACTGTTCTATAGCAATTTAATTTTTATTCAAAGTGTCTCGGTGCGTATTATATTGAACAACCTTTTTAATATTTCCTGTCGCGCGGTGCCTTGCGTAATATATTGACGATACTTTAAAAGAAATATATTCCCGATCTGTAAATTTAAATGCTACTAAGTGCTAGTCTGCCTCGCAATGCATACTATATTAAACAAGTTTTTATATCTCTTTTTTCATGATCAAATCGAGCTGAAATTTAGCATGCAGACTTTACTAGTTCTTTTACAATAACTTCTTTAAATATGAGATATAAGTAAATTTTAGATTTTTGGATTGTCGTTTGTTGCGTATTATAATGATCATACTTTAGCTACATCTCGTAAATAAAGGATTTATAGTAAAAAAAACACACTTTTTCCTACGTTTTTTTTAAATTGAATCCTTTATATTAACTCATCTCATTAGCTTGATTGTTTGCTTGCTTGTTTGCCCAAAAAAACATTGGATCGATTTTTAATCCTCTTCCCCTTATGCTAGGGAGCTGAAAATGTGCAGGCATACTCGTGCTAACTATAAAAATGAGCTATTAAAATTTCAGATCGATCGATTAAACTGTAATTAGATTAATTATTGTTTTAAGATTATCTCTATTTATCTCTATATAGCATGCTAATGTGTGTGCTAGATTGTCGCGGTGCGTGTTATATTAAATAAAATAAAATATTTTCATGTCGCGCGTGGCTGTTTCAGATCAGTAAATGTTAATTTGTCACGTGGTGCGCATTAAAGTAAAATGTTTTTATAACCCTTTTCTCGTGAGCAAATCGAACTGAAATTTAGCAGGCAGACTGTTGTAGTTGATTTTTACGATAAATGCTACATATATGAGTCATAACTAAAATTTTGGATTTTTTAATTGTCGTGCGATGCGTATTATAATGAACATACTTTTAAGTATATCTCTTAAATAAATGATTTATAGTCTTAAACCTTCTTTTTACGGGTTTAAAAAAAAATTATATTGAGGGTTGTTCAAAATGTTTATATTTTCAATAGGTGTGTACTTTCTATCTCGTGAATTGTTTTTTTACCGATTGCGTTTAGTTTAAGTACTAGAACTCAAAAAATGCAGTTAAAAAAAAATAAGTTTACTATCCAATTAAATTAAATGCAATTAAAGTTAATCGTACATTGCTTTCAATTTGTATGTTCTTGTAACTAACAATCTCAAAATGTAGTTTTTCCTTACGTAACGTACATTTTTATATTTTCTTAAATTAGATGTGCTAATTTGAAAGCAAGAAGAAAAAAAGTTGTTGTTGTTTTCGCCCCATAGGCAAACATTTTGTACATGCTTGGAAAGAAACGATCGAGATAAGTAATTGTCAGAATTTGCAATCTATACTAATAAAAACCAAAGCACTCACTCACTCACTCACTCACTGACTCATCACTAATTCCACAACTTCCTGTGTAGGTAGAAGCATGAAATTTTGGGAAGTTGTTAAATACACTCTCACGACGATAATTGGCGAAAAAGAATTTTCAATTCTCATTCTGGGGGGTGGGGGCCCAATTTTAGTTTTTACCCTAATATGACCTATATAAAAATTTAAAATCACTAATTTTCCCTATTCCCGTGTAAGTAGAAGCATGAAAGTTTAATAAGTTGTTGAGTACACTTCCGCAATTGTACACTTCGTGTCTTTTTCAATCAAATAAGGAAACTATTGCATATGTTACGGCTAAATACTCGTGTGCTGTGTGCTTTATTACTAGGGAATTATATATCTTACACGCATATCATTGTGACTTGGTTCCATCTCTTGTTTAAGCAATGGGTCGTAGTTCGTTTTTTAAAATTCTTTTCGTGTTGTTGTTTTTTTTTCTGGATGTTTTAAAGCTATTGAGTTTCAGGTTTATTCATTTGGTCTGGCAGGTTGTTAAGAATAATCTGGCGATTCATAAGTTTAACAACGTTAATAAAGTTAAGTTATAGGGATGTTCAAGGATACGTCCTTGCTGAACCGGAGACGCTACTGATAAAGCATACCTCAATTTTGTACCAGTTTGGCTACACTGTTATTTAGGTATCACTCTCTGTTTTATCAGCTAAACTCAAGTTAAATAATACCACCAGCTATAATTATGTTAAAGTGTACCTGCATTGTGTACCAGCTACTTAGCAACTAAAGCAGACCTCCCTGTTTTGCAGCTATACTTATGCTAAATTATACATCCATTTTGTATAAGCTGCGATAATATTTATGTACACAACCTGTTAAAACACGGGTTACTGCTCTGAAATCAGGCCACCCTCATGATCCAGCTACAATGATTTTACATTAAATATCCGGTAGTAACATCTACAGTGCTGTTATAGTCAAAACATTATACCTGGTGTACAAGGGATATGCTTTTAAATTTAAAACATAACTGACTGTTGTACAATCTGCACTGCTATTTAAGTACCAGTTTATCTGCTTTATTCCAGCTACTTTGCTGTTAATGTATACCTCCTAATTTGAGCTACTACACTGCCATTAAAGTACATCTCAATGTTGTATCATCCACAATGTTTGTAAAGCAATTTCATACTATTTATAGGAAAATGGGGATTTATTTATATTTCCAAACTGCATACGTTTCATATTGCAAGAGGTACGATTCTGTTATAGGTTATATTCCTTTCTGTAGCAAGTGAAATCTGCTTAAGACAATAGTCCTTGGTGTGCCGGGTAAGAACATGTTAAAGTCAACAATTCACGTGTACACGGCACGCATCTGTTAAGACTTGTCTACTTTTGAGACATGAACGCCCATGTTGTGTAAGGTACGCCCCTGGTATGCCCCAACGTTTGAGCAATATTACATTTGCACACATTTACCCTACACGAATTAATGTTTGTGTTCGTTTGATTGATTTTGTCCTTTAATTGTTTTTTTCATTCCTAGTATTGTGTAAAAACATTCAATAATCTGGAGGTTTCAACAAACTGCATATCTCTAACAGCATTGTTCCTAATTTTATAAATGCTGGACAAGGTGAGTCATTTCATTTAAGTGTGGTTCATCAGCTCATCTAAAGGCCAGTAGTTGTACAGAAACAATAAAGCCTCTTGATTGAATCATATTCAAGTTAATTTACAGAAACAATAGGCCACATTGATTTCATACTAGTTAACATTATTATACAGAAACAATAGGAAGACGGACAATATATCGTAGAGAAACAAAAGATTTAACGGGTGACAAAATTCCACAACAAAGCAGTGGATTATAAATTTAATTAGAAAATACAATTAAAACATATAATACCCCTGGGCCACAATCAATAGTTATATCCAAATAAGATTTTACCTAAACGATTATACGGTTCAAGCAAGTTAACTTAAATTCTTTTCGGGAACATACGATTTTGAGGGAACATTTATTTTTCACAATCTTCTATTTATTAAAATCCCCTTATTCCACAGCAACCAAACGGTTGTTATCAAACACAAATTATCATTATATTCATCATCATCAGTCACCGTTGCGGTCGTAAAGTGTAGTTCACGGACAAATCAACAGACAATGATCACCACATTCGCCTATCTTTAGCTTCGGCCAGTAATTCGTTCAACCTAAGTTCTGTCCAATCTTTTATGTTGTCATCAAACGTTATTCTCTGAGGCCGGCACCTTTCTACAGTGCCTGGAACAATGACTTTTGTCAGCCTTCTTTGACGCCTATAATATTTGAAGACAGATATTCTGTCTGAGACATAAACAATGATCATATGTTCTAGATAAGAGGTCTGGATTATTTGTTTCCAGCAATTTTTTCTAAAGTCTGCGGTATGCTTTTAGTGTTTGCCAGTAATATCCATGTCTCACATACAAACAAGTCAATAGAGAGCTCTGTATAGCCTTGAGTTTAGTTGTTGCCAGTAGTGTCCATGTCTCACATACAAGTCAATGGAGAGCTCTGTATAGCCTTGACTTTAGCTGTTGCCAGTAGTGTCCATGTCTCACATACAAGTCAATAGAGAACTCTGTATAGCCTTCAGTTTAGTTGTTGCCAGTAGTGTCCATGTCTCACATACAAGTCAATAGAGAGCTCTGTATAGCCATGAATTTAGTTGTTGCCAGTAGTGACCATGTCTCACATACATACAAGTCAATAGAGAGCTCTGTATAGCCTTGAGTTTAGTTTTGCCAGTAGTGTCCATGTCTCACATACAAGTCAATAGAGAGCTCTGTATAGCCATGAATTTAGTTGTTGCCAGTAGTGACCATGTCTCACATACATACAAGTCAATAGAGAGCTCTGTATAGCCATGAATTTAGTTGTTGCCAGTAGTGACCATGTCTCACATACATACAAGTCAATAGAGAGATCTGTATAGCCTTGAGTTTAGCTGTTGCCAGTAGTGACCATGTCTCACATACATACAAGTCAATAGAGAGCTCTGTATAGCCATGAATTTAGTTGTTGCCAGTAGTGTCCATGTCTCACATACATACAAGTCAATAGAGAGCTCTGTATAGCCCTGAGTTTAGCTGTTGCCAGTAGTGTCCATGTCTCACATACAAGTCAATAGAGAACGCTGTATAGCCTTGAGATTAGCTGTTGCCAGTAGTGTCCATGTCTCACATACAAGTCAATGGAGAGCTCTGTATAGCCTTGAGATTAGTTGTTGCCAGTAGTGTCCATGTCTCACATACCTTGCAGAAAAAAACAAGGGTTAGACCAAAACAATTTAAACAACTATCGACCTGTGTCTAATATTTCATTTTTGTCGAAAGTCATTGAAAAACTAGTCTTAAAACAACTTTTTGCTTATCTAAATGACCCCACTCTTCTAAGTCCCAATCAGTCGGCCTACAGACCTTCTCACAGCACAGAGACCACCCTGTTAAAGGTAACAAATGACCTCCTACTCGCACTGCAGAGTGGGAAAATTTATATATTGGTCCTCTTAGATCTTATTGCAGCTTTTGACACTGTCGACCATCAAACACTGCTGAAAACCCTGCAAAATTATTTTGAAATTTCTGGCTCAGTTCTGGCTTGGTTTCAATCATACTTATCTAACAGATCACAGGTATTATCAGTAGATGCCTGTATCTCTCACAAAGCTGACTTGCTTTATGGTGTGCCTCAGGGCTCTGTTTTGGGTCCGGTACTTTTTGTGCTGTATACAAGACCACTACTTCTACTGCTCGAAAAGCATTCAGTTAAAAGCCAATCATTTGCAGATGATACTCAGCTATATACTCACACAGATCCCTCTAATTTGGACTCCGCTGTCCATTTGATGCAAGAGTGCATTTATGAGGTAAAGTCTTGGATGACGTTCAGCAAACTCAACCTGAATGATGACAAGACTGAAGCACTTCTATTTTGCAACAATAAATCACGAGTACTTTGTCTCTTCCGAAGTCAATTTACGTAGCCAGTTTGGATATTCTGTTCACAACATCGACTAGGAATCTTGGATACATTATTTCTGACAACATGTCTATTAACAACTTTATCAATCACATCTGTCGCTCTGCCTACACTGCCATTCGTCAGATCAGCTCAATCCGTCATTACTTAACAGTTAGTGCAACAAAAACTCTAGTCTGTGCTCTTGTACTAGCTCGTATGGATTACTGCAATTCTCTTCTGTCAGGTGCGCCAAAACAATGAATTGAAAAACTACAGAAAGTTCAAAATTCAGCTGCCACACTGGTGCTCAAGGCAAAAAAACATGACCATGTTACTCCACTTCTTCACTAACTTCATTGGCTGCCTATACAAGCCCGTATTGATTACAAACTGGCCGTTCTCTGTCACAACTTCTTTTCGGACTCATGCCCATCGTATCTTACTGAACTTTTGTCGGTCTACTCACCCACTCGCCAGCTACGATCTTCTGCAGACTCACGCGTTCTCTCTGTTCCTACGACACGCACCAAAACATTTGGTGAAAGGTCGTTCTCTTTTTGTGCAGCCAAACAATGGAATTCTCTACCATTACACATACGTAGTATTCAAACAACCAAGTCCTTCAAGACTGCACTTAAGACACATTTTTTCAACATTTATTTTCAAAATTAATGAAACAACATTTCTTGTAAATGATTAACGTAGCTTATGTATAATGTACTGTAATTTTTGTGTTTGTTATGATATGAAAGTTAATTTAATATTTATAGGTATGTTATTTCTTTCATGTAAAGCGCTGTGAGCCCAGTTCCTTACTGGGATACAGCACTATATAAATAATCAATTTATTATATATTATTATTATTATTAATTCTGAACTTCACAGGCCCTGGTATTTAGAATTATTAATTTCCCTTGTCCTTGTAAAATAAAACTAAACTTCATGCCCTTTAACATTAATTTTAACCTCCCAGTCCCTGGTAAATAGTTATATAAACATCCCATAGCCTGTTAAATATACATCTGAACATGTCAGGTCCTGGTAAATATAAATCTGAACTTCCCAATCCCTGGTAAATATAAATCTGAAGATCGCAGGCCCTGATAAATATATAACAGATTTTCCCAGGCCCTAATAAATTTATATCTAGCCTTTCAAGGCCCTGGTACTTGCAAAAACCTTGGTAAATTTAAATCTGAAATTCCCTGGGTTCCTTTAAATAATACTCGGAATTTCCTAAGACCTGGTAAATTTAAATCCAAAGAACCCAGGAACGTTGATATATAAATCTGAACATCCTAGTCCTTGGTAAATAGATATCCAAGCGTCATAGGCCCTGGTAAAGATAAATTAAACTTTTCCAGGCCCTCATTGTTATTAATTTTAGCGTCAATAGCCCTGGTCAGTGTAAATCTGTAATTTCCAGGCCGAGTAAATATAATTACGAACTTCCAAGGCCCTGGTATTTAGAAAAAAATCCATGGCCTTAGCCTGAAGATTTACTTTAATATGCACTTAAGCGAGTTAAACGATTCATTCCTGTCGACGTCCTTGTATCACGCATCAGTCACAATAAAGAGAGAACCAAACTGTTTCTCACATACCAACCTCACAACATCAGGCCAAAGAAATCTTTTTGAAAAACCTATGCCATTCTCCTCGCGGCACCTGAGACTAACAACTTATTCTTCGCCCCACACGAGACCTGCATGTTCATAATCACCTTTTTATTCCGCCTTCTTATTTGGGTACTAAACCATGGGGCCATTGTTGTTACAAGACATGTCATATTTTTACCCAGACAGCCCCCAGATTGTCTTCCATTGGCTCTGGATTTCACCGCAGCTAAGATTTAATCTCTTTATACTGGTTTAATCTGTTTGTGTACCTTTTGTTCTTTGAAGAAGGCTTCTTTCCGAAACGTTTCCTTTTTTGTGACGTCTTGTCAGGCTCACTGATACCCTGTTTGAATGTTAGCCATCCACTTATCTATAAGCTGTATTGCAGTCTCACTTAAAGTTTACTCTGGCCATGTGGGTCAAGAGATCAAGCGTCAACTGTTTCGATATGGAAATGAGTGCCTCTATTTTCATCATCCACGTGGCAGGCGGGTCTCTGGAAAAGTCTTTTCAATATGCATTTCTTCAAAGCTACACACGAGATCAAGTTCAAGTGCGTGCACTTAGCAACCATGAGTCATGCACAGTAGACGATGGCCTGTGTGTAACTGAAAAGATCGCCTACATTTATATTCTCGGGGCGTGCTGCTTACCGTGTCTTCAGCCTTTACGAGAGAGGATCAAACATTAAAAAAGATGGCTGATATTTTCCGAGTTCTGAACTTTTAATAATTCAGCGATCGGTCGTAGGTAAAGTTATGTTTATTTTTTCTCATATTTTTTAAATTATTATTTTTTTATTCATCCCACTGGCATAGACATTTAGGGAATTTTTTGAGTAAATGTCCAAAAAAGGGTTTTGTCTTAAATGTGTTTAAATGTAGCAACCTTTAGTTTATTTTAATTCCTTTTCATTTGTGACTATACGAGTAATAAAGATGGTATTCACTTATGCAATGGGATAAAAATGCAGGCCCGGGTGAACCGGTTATATCACCTATAGGTATTTTTAATATATTAGTACTGCGGAAATAAACGACTAATTAATTGATTAATCGTTACAATTTTAATCGTTTAAAATTAATTCTATTAATAAATTCTATTAAAAATTTAAGAAAATATTTCTTTTTTTTTCAAACTTATTAATTTTTTTTTATATTAACTTACATACTTTTCCCTCGTATTATTATTATTTATTTAGACGTGTATACGTAAGACCTCGTCAAATAATGACATCACGCACCTGGGGAAGGGGGTCCATACATTTGTGCTGATGTGTGACGAGAAGAGGGGGTATTTGATAAATGTGAAGTCACATCAAAAGTTGCTACTTTAAATATAAGTTTCCGTTAAATATTTGATTTGTTACAATTTATTTTATGAAGTTTACATGGTTTAACGCGAGTTATGATATTAGATTGCAACCTTACTCTAAATATATACTTATATGACAAAAAAGTGGGACGCGGTGGTCGAGTGGCAGCGCGTTCGACAGGCCTACTGATGTTCACGGGTTCGAATCCATGTCAAGGCAAGGATTTGTTCCCGGGACCTAGGGCGTCCCTGAGTCACCCAGCTCCAAATGGGTACCTAACACTAGTTAGGCGGCTGGGTAATGCGTGGAACCTACAAAGCCATGGCCTGTGAACGCTGCATCACTTGCCAACAGATCATCTGTCATGGGTCTGTGGACGCAATTATCTTCTGCATAGAAGAAGCGTCTGTATTGATAAGATAAGATAAAAAAGTGATTTAAAACATGCTCTTTTTAAATAGGAAATACAAATTTAAAAGGTGGTGGAGGTTCGAACCTTTTTGACGTAATACTGGAAGGGGTCTAAGTTATTGTTAAGAAGCATGACTAGGGGTGCAGGGGGAGTGCAAAATCGACCAAAATCACGTGACGTCATTTATGGACAGCCCCTAAACAAAAAGGTTTTTCTTCCTTATGTGTTGCAAAACAGGATGAATTTGCTGTGTTACATAACAAAATTTGGAAGCCATGCATTACCGCTACTTAAACAATATTGTGGAATAATGAACCTCGACTTAAGGGGATCTATAAATGCGTTATACAAATATAATGTATCGATTAAATTTGTTTCCGTTTATCGTGTAACAGGTTTTTTAATCAGTACCAGTTCTAAGAAATATATATATATATATATATATATATATATATACAATCTGAAGATTTTAAGATGTATGCTTCTTCACTTCACTCTGTAAAGTTAAGTACGAAGGAACTAAAATAATATTAAGTAAAATCGCTCTTACCGGTAATAGCTAAATTAATACAATCTAAAGATTGGTTACCGGACTTAATTTACATGAAACTGATAACTCATTTGAATTTTTACATCGACTTGAACGTATTATGTCAACTTTTTTCTGTTAATAATAAAACAATTACTTAAAAAAAATTATTATATTTTTGTTTTAAGCGATTAGATAAATCTTATTAAATATAGTTGGAAAATAAGTTATTTAAATTTTGGGGGGAAAAAAGTTTTAAAAAGAGGGTTGTTGTAGAAAAACTTGGGTGTTATGATATAATTTACAAACTATAATATCTTATTGGAAGGCGGGAGTAAACAAAGAATTGCATAATTTAGTGAAACAGTGACAAAATGTATATTGGAAAATATCAGTCAATGGGACCGTTTTGGTAAAAAGGACCAAAAAATAACGAAATATTTATAAAAGAATCTTGATATATTTTAAATTGGTTTTAAATAATTTATTTTCATTCTTTCTTAAAGTTTTAGCAACATATTAAAGACTACGTGTGTTTTATTCCGACTGTACTGCTTGCTACATTTAATCTAAAAGGAAGACACATTTTTTATGTAGTATTTTAAATTAAATTAATACTCTTTTGTGTTGCTTGTTTATTTTCAAAGCACTCTTTATATATTTTTCTTAGAAATAGAAAATTACATTTTTCATATATAAAATTCTGACTAACTGAAAGTTATACTCAAAGAGTAAGCTCATAACAAAATTTAGTTATATTATAACAAGAAAACGAAGTTAAATCGCCACAGAATATAACAACTTTACAAAAAATTGTTGGCATATTTTCAACTGCATAATAAAATTTATGCGAAATGTACACTCCCATCTGATAGCGATTGTATATTTCTAGTATGTATCATATATATATATATATCATAACAATGCAAAAAATAATGCATAAAATCTAAGAAAACTCTAATTGTAAACCAGAATATTATTTTTTAACGCTTATTTTTTCACCTTTCTTTACATTTTTAAAATTGTTTTAATTCTACAACAATTAATGTCTGAAAGTGGCACATATTTGTGTTATTAAATGCTTCTTTAAAATGGAAACGTTTACGAAAGTAAACAAGAAATAAAATCATTGTAACACACTTGACCAACTGTCTTCGTCAGAGGCTCACTTCTCCCACTTCTCCCCTTTAAGTTACAAGTGTGTGTGTACTTATCTACGGCTACCAATATTTATGTCAATCTAAAATTTAAATGAAAGCCCCTTAGCCCTTTCTGATGTCAATTTGTAACCACATAACCAAACTTACATGTTGATATTGACGTTTTTACTTAGCAATCTGGTTTGAACAATGACTTCAAAAAGTTTATAGAAGAGTTACTACTAGAAATAGGCAAATAAATGAGAAAAATAAATTGTTTCAATTTTTAAAAACATATATTTAAAAGAAAAGAAAAGAAATCAACAAACATGATATGGTTTTGATAAACAAATATAAACAAAACTATACACATCTTTGTTATTGAACATTTTGTAATAATTACTAACTCTCTATTGAATCAAATCTTGCAAGAACTAATGATTATCAATAAACCTTCATTCTGCAAGTACGACTAATTCTTTATTGAAGGAATTTCTGCATGTATTACTTATTCTCTATCGAGGGGAAGTTTGCGTACTAATGATTCTCTATTGAGGGAAATCTTGCACGTACTACTGATACTCTATTGAGGGAAATCTTGCACGTACTACTGATTCTCTATTTAGGGGAATATTGCACGTACGAATGATTAAATACAACAAATATTTAATGTTTAATACATTATTTTTAACACTGTAAGGCTAGCAAGCAAGAACAAAAATAAATGACTTAGTTCAGAACTCACTAAACTTTGTTCACTGAGGGCTGAACTTCTGACAAATTAACGAACGAGAGCCAAATAATCATGTTTTGCAATACAGCCTGAATGAAGGCTCTCGAAAAAACATGAGTAACAATAAAAATTTAGCATGCCGTGTAAATCAGTGTTGAGTAATGTGAAAGGCCTACAAAAGAAAACTACGTACACATTTAATAAAAATATTAGAAATCATGCGAACTAAAAAAAAAGATATACACTATGTTGCGTCCTGGGTTCTGGATAAATAAGGCAAATTCTCGACTCTTGTTCAATTTATATTTAATTCTTTATTCGCAGCAATATGATCACATTTCCCTCAAGGATTCTGTGCACGTACTTATTATATTATAAATGCCACTTACTCCTAAGTGCATTCACTGACTATCACTCGAGCAGTCCTCGAAGTTTCATTAGATCCTAGAGCTAACCGCTTAATGCGTCATGGCTAGTCCTAAAAAGCCTATATGATCCTCTCTTTCTAGGTCTTTATCTCCAGCTAGTGTGTATCAAACCACACCACACTATATATAGCCCGCCTGTCTTCCTAACTGTCATGAGTGACTAAAACTCCCTATATTATGTACAAGTGAACTCTTCTTAAGTCACTACCTGACTAGACCCCACAACAATTTCATACCATTTATCAGACGTGATTCTCATACCTTGACACACTTCATATGTATGCATATTGAAAGTCGCAAAAACTACGCTGGGGGGGGGGAATATACAATTTTTTGTCGAACAGAAAAATAATGTTTGAAATTTTGATGTTTGGTAACGACAAACTACATATGTTTCGTCATTTTTGACTTTGCTTTCTTGTTGTATTATAAATACACATTATTTCCATTTAATTTAATTTGTTCGTGTTCATTTAACTTGTATATTATTATTGTTATTTTTTATTATTTTTTAAAAAATGTATTTTCTTTTATATTGAAATTTCAAATAGAACCTTTCAATTCTGAAAATGCCTCACTTAATTTAACTCACAAGGAGGGGGTGGAAAAGCTGAGGGGGTTTTCCGGGAAGACCCATGGAGAGCACTAGGCTAGGGGCTGCTGATTTTCTTCAACATGTAGGATTATTCTGAAAATGCAATTTTAATTAATAATTAATTATAAGAAAGTTTAATGTGTTGTATGTGCTTTACACTATTTATTTTATTATTTTCTTTCAATAAAAAGTAGACATTTTTAATAAGTGCTCTAATACTGATATAGTCAACAAAAAACAAAAAATATTATTTTAAATTAGAATTTGTTTATCTTTTCAAAGTTTTTTTTTATTTGTTTGTACTACCCTAAAAACTTGTAATTGAACAACTAATGATTTCACACATACCATAATCAAAAACATATGTGTCAATCCAATTAAAATATTTTAATGTCCATATCTGATTCAGTTTTTCTTTCTAGGATTTTAACAAAAGCTGAAGCTATATCATTGCCTGCTCTCACAGATACACTCTTTGACCAAATTACTATTATTAATAAGGCTTACAAATCGTATTTTTCTATTCATTTACATTAATCATCTTATCAATTCAGAAATGTACGTCACTATTTAAAATTAAGATAACATGCAATTGATATGAGCTTTTTTTTTACATTTCTTCTGTTTTAAATCATTAATAAATGACTACAAAATCCCAATTCATGGAACATTTTATCTTAAAAAGTAACTTCATGACAAAATGAATAGCTACTAATATTTTTTTAAATATAATTTTCAAGAATTTGGTCCTTTAACAACAATGGCCTAAGAAAGTTTATCAAAATTCATTTTTCGGACAAAACAGCAAACTGGGACAAGGCAGAACTTAAATAAGGAAGAAATTTCCGGAAGCGATGGAGGTGGTCATACACTAAGAAATTCATTAAGACAAGCCCTGAAATGAAATCCCCAGGGAAAGCGAAAATGAGGTCGTCATAGAAACAATTTGCGCCGAGAATTGGAGGCAGACATCTAGATATTTGACCTTGACTGGAAGATCCTATAGATGCTGGCCCAGGATAGGGATGACTAGAGGTCTCTTGTGGGTGACCTATGCCCTTAGAGGAATTGCTGACGTCGATGATGATCAATGGATGCCCCTCGTGGACGAGAAGGCTCAACAATAATGACTCAACATGTATAAAACTTTAACACATATAATAGGTATTAAGTGGGTAGGGAATAATCCTTATCGTGGACTATTTGGATATTCGCAAAATTAAGTAAAATACCAGTGTGGGCACAAAGCTAACTTTCTTATCTTTTTTAGCTTTGTTGGTAAAGATAATTTATAGGGTGTGAACATGAATATGTTGTTATCAAGGGAAACTACTTTAAAAAATAATAATAATAATGAACACACTTTTAAGACAAGGAAATTATCTAAATCCAAATATTACTTCAGTAGTGCCCCTTATTTAACTCTGCTATGTAATTAATTATCCCCAGTTCTCGCTATATAGTATTAATTTTCTTTTCTTGTCAGCCTCAATTTTAGAAAATCTACTTACTGAATTTGAATAGCCTGAAAGTTTTACTCGTCCATTTGTTATCATATAATCCTATATTCAAAAAAAAATCCGTAAAGCCGTTTGTATATTGAACATATTGGTATTCAAAGTATCCATCGGCATCCTTCCGTCTCGAGAGACGATGGTGCATCATCGGTGGGTTGGGTTACATTTCCTCGTGTGGCTGTTCATTCCTATCCTTGAGTGACAGTCTTCTTCACAGCTTTTGCACACGTTACCTGTGCTTCCCGATGTTTTGGCAACGTTTACGTATATTTCAAAATAAGACTATTACTAGTTTATAAATGTTAATAGTATCCTACATATTAAAGAGATGGCATTGTATATAATTCACATTTCCTGGCTGGCAAATGAAGTTTTAAAACATGCATTTAAGCAAAATATATAAGAGTTGTTGATACCTGAAAATTTGATTGCAAGAATATATTAAAATGAAAACGTGGACACGGTGTCACTTGCACTCTGGTGGTAAATGCTTTCGTTGTTGGTAAAATGGGCCACATGTTGTTTTGATTCTTAAATGTTCCAAAAAAAAAGCACTACTTCAATTCAAGATAAAAAGAAAGAAAGATTTAGATCCAGCACTATAAAAGATAAGCATGCTATATTTTAAAGGTTATGTGATAGTAAATAAAAAATTGACGATGTATATTCAGTAGTATATATTATATATTTTTGTATACGAATACATGTGTAAGGAAAAAACTCCAATCTTAGGTTGCGCTATAGATGTTTGCATACATAATAATGATATAATCATGATAATAGTAAATACACAGTGAATTACACACAGCATAAAGTGATACTGCAGCAAAGAAGTTTGAAGTTCGAAGTCTTCACAAATATGGCTGAGGAGTCAGCCGGTTGTTTATAAACCACCGGAAGCGCGTTCCGGACATTTACTATGATTTACTTGCGGCATTGTATAGTGCGCACCAATTATGAAAGCCCAGAGCGTTACAAATAAATTATCTGACTGTAATGTGATCCATATCAAGCATATCTGTGATTTGAAGTCGTTTGAGCTTCATTGAAAATTAAGACTTGTCCGCTTATTAGCCCATTTGTCCATACATCATTACCAAAACATTATAAAAAAAACATGTACAAATTAAAATGCAACTATTTACAAATGTAAATAAGAAATTACCATTTATTTAGCAATTCAACGAAATAAGCAAAGTTTGTTACATGAATACGTAGTATTCAAACAACCAAGTCCTTCAAGACTGCACTTAAGACACATCTTTTCAAAATTTATTTTTAAAATTGATGAAACAACATTTCTTGTAAATGATTAACGTAGCTTATGAATAATGTATTGTAATTTTGTGTGTTTGTTGTGATACGAAAGTTAATTTAATACTTATAAGTATGTTATTTCTTTCATGTAAAGCGCTGTGAGCCCAGTTCCTTACTGGGATACAGCGCTATATAAATAATCAATTTATTTATTATTATTATTAGAAGAAAACATTAAAGTATCAAGAGTTAATCGTATTTACAATTTAATATACACGTTTTAGGAATTCACATAAACGTTTTCATTACTGTTAAGTCAACACCTTTTCCAGATCTACAATGACTTGTCATTTTATGCATCCATTGGTCCATACATTATTACCAACACATTATCAAAAACATGTAAACAATAAAATGAAACTATTTGCAAATGTGAATAACAAAGAACTATTTATTTTCATGAAACGCAATAAGCAAAGTTTGTCACATGATAAAAGAAAACATTAGAGTATTAACAGTTAAGCGTATTTAGAATTTAATATACACATTTTAGGAATTCAAATAAACGTTTTCATTATTCTACAATCAGCTCCTTCTTCAGATCGATTTTAAATGCAAAGTTTTTCAAATTCAGTCTAAGGTTCATTTAACAAAAAATATTGTGGTTTGGGGGGGGGGTGGGTCAGATTTGTAAGGTTTTTTTTAACTATAAAAGAAAAACAAACGCTAAACTGAAACATAACTTGACAAATGGTTTTGTTTTTAAAAACGCATCACACAAACCAATTGTTAATCTCATACACCGAATAAGGGATGTTATACATTGATATCGAAAATTGAATTTATAATTAATATTTCAACGTGGACACTTTGTTGGTGTATTCTATATTATCGAAGGCGCCAACACGCTTTAGGTTCAAATTAGTTTTTTTGTACTCAATATAAAAATAACTGTTCTACATATTACCTACACTCTTAGGACCATGCATATAACTTCTAAATATAATCCATTTTCATCTTTAACAGTACCGACCATTTTTTTTCCAATCCATCTGTTTTTTATTTTGTTTTAAATTATTTTTTTGTGGGGGGTGGGGGTGTGGGGGCAGTTTATTGAGCAATCGTTCCAGAAAACAAAATCACGTAAACTATTTAGAAGTAAAATAAACGTCCCACCTAAGAAACATTATAATTATTTCATTACTAATCACTTGCTTCACGCATTTTTCTATTTATAAATTCAATTTACCTTGCTTGTTGCTTAATTAATACAAAAAGAATATTAACAGTGGCTGAGCTATAGTGTTCGGTCGGTATCTGGTTTCACACATGTGCCTTTTATCTCTAATACATATAATAAATTATTAGTATTTGATTATTTATAACTAATTTTTAAAATGTCAAATACATAAAGTATTTAAATTTAAGCATATATGAGGATATTACGAAAAGTGGTAAAATTAAACTGTGTATTTGATAATAAACAAAAGAATAGTTTATCTATATAAATATTGCTAAAATATTATACTAAAGAAAACAATGACTATGGTTTGTAAACAGAACGTGAGGTAGATTAACGTTGAACATAAATGTAGACTGTTGGAGAAAGATTAAAGCAAATAAATTTTTCGAACGGCTGCATGACATACATCTCAAAAATACATAAAGAAAACAGTGTAAAGATGATATTTGCAAATATATATTAATTATTTAAAATTTAAAAAGAAAAAGAAATACCTAACCTTGTTAGAGACGCAACATTACTAGACATAAAAAAAACGTTTCATCACATTTAGTTCACAACATAAGCACACACTCTCTCACTTTATTCACACACTTGTACACACAAACATAAACACACAAACAGGTGGTACCATTAAAAAAATACTATTCATTGAAATAACCGCGACTCTTTTTACTTTGTTTCCATTTTACAAATTAATATGAGCTCGAACTATTACGTCACATCACAATATTTTATGGCGAGAAACGCCGTCTTGTTAATCTCGACACCAACATGTTTATCATTTTACGTCTTAATTTTCAATAATTTATTTTATTTTTGGCAGTTACCCCGCATAGCGAGCACCCACACACAGACGCGCTTAGGCGCAAGATATATAGGGATATATATATATATATATTTATATATATATATATATATATATAAATAATGAGTTATAATGGCGTTTTCTTAGTTCTAGTCAAACTAAATTTCTTCATAAGCGTTTTTGTGTTAAACTTATTTAAATGTATGAATTAACTTGTAATATTTCAAGTCAATCTTGTTTGTCATTTTTTCTTAAATTTAACATTAATCAAAATAAATTACAGCATTTAAGAGTTACCCTCTTTTTCCTCAGTGCGAATAATTAAAAGTATATATTACTTAAACATCAACAAATTTATATATGATGTCTATGTTTATATATGTGTAAACGTATAGTTATCTTGTAGTAATCATAGCAAATATTTTTATATATACGTCAACATAAACATTTTTTTTCTTTTCTGATAGTTATTATTTTTATACTTTTAGTACTAATAATATATAATTTTAATAGGGCTGCGGAAAGTAATAATTAAATAATCGATTAGTCGTTAAAAATTTAATCGATTAAAATTAATTTGATCGTTTGAAATTCCATGAAAATTTGTTAGTTTTCTAATTATTTTTTTTTCAAAATATGTATAATTTATATTTTATGTCACTTACATACATTTCCTTCGTATTACTATTTATTTTTACGTGCATAATTAAACAAAAATATTTTTCTTCCTTATTTCTTGCATAGAAAAACGAATGTGCTGTATTACGTCACACAATTTGGGAGCCAGGGAATTACGACGACTGAAACAATTTCACGAAATAATGAATCGCGACATAACGTGATCTTCATATGCGTTTTACAAATATATTTAATCGAAATTAATCGATTAATCGATTAAATCTTTACCCCCTTAATGAAACACACAAAAATTAATCAGTACCAGCAAAATTGTTACTTACAAATTACACTAAACATTTTTTTTTCTTGTCTTATAGTTATTATTTTTATCACAGTGCTCAATTTTTATCGTCAAGTTGTTTCCTATAGCGTCTCTTTCGAGAAAAAGCTCTTTAATAACACATACAACCGGATATACCACTAGAATATTGCTAAACGGAAAAAAAAATATATTAATTTTATTTTAAACAAAAACATTAAAACATTTAAAGGTAATGTACATTTTTTGATCAAATCGTAAAATCACATGTATGCAGTGTCCCAATTAGAGTATTCATACAAAATTAATTTTGAATTCCATGATTGTTTTCAATTAAATTATTTACATTTTTAAAAAAAATATCATATTTCAAGGTGTCAGTAGCGTACAATTTGTCTAGAAAATACCTTCATTTTCTTCGGAAGTAGACTTTTTTTTATTTAAATCACACATAATGCAAGTTAACATTCTTTTTTTTCCTATTTATGTATGAAGAGCTTTTTATGGAACATATTTTGTTTAGAAAATGTGGGAAATGTATGATTTTAGTCATATTAAAACACATGGTCTGAAAAAGGGATTCATTGCTGAAAAAATATATATAGCTTGTATAAAAATGCGTGTTATAATGGTAGAAAAGATATTTAGACACTTAAGTGTTATTTGAATTTTTTTTAACAGAATAATAATCATAATAGTAAAATTGATACATTAATTTGAATTTAAAAAAATAACTAAATACATTTAAACAAAAAAAAAGAAAAGAAAAATCAAATTGTAAATGTATTTTGTTTCTAATTTGTGATTAGCTTGTAAGTTAATACGATCTTTGTGTTTTATAAGTATAGATAAAATACATTTTTTATTTACTAAGTACTAAAAAAAAATTAAATAAAGTTGCATGTGTTTACCGATTAATCATTTAACGAGATTAAATGAAATATTTCTAAATAAGAAAGAAAAATATAAAATTTAGTTTTTAGACATGTGAAGAAAATTATATACCTTATAGAGTCATTGTATGTAAGACATGGCAAATAAAATACACACGTTTTAAGCAGGTAATTTTAAAGAATTTGGTTACATTTTGGACATTTCTCTTCAAGTAAAAATTACATTTTTAATATCATATAATTATAATACATGTATCATATACTTTTAAAAATATTTGTCTGCTTGTTTCACCTTAAAACTACATATAATATACATTATGACAACACATGTGATGTTTAAATCCACTTAGAATGATGTGAAGTTTTTCATTAAATGTATCATTTCGTATTCACACATATATTAAAAACAAAACATTTCGAGTATTTTTCTGGTATGAGAAGCAAATAAATTTTATAACTGTACATTTTTTATCAGATTATGACGCAGTACATAACCAAATACTCGTGCATGCTATTTTTAAATATACACTATTTTGTATACTATTATTTATATTCTAAACATCATTTGAATGTTTCTAAGTAATTATTCTTAACACATCTTGTTTAAGAAGAAATGAAAAATTAGATGTGTCTTTTGGAAGATGTGGGCAGGTAGTTGTAAACAATTTGTATGTAAACTGTGTTTAAATGCTTTGAAATTGTTGATGAGTTAGTTAAAAGTGTACCCACTTTGTTTTAAGGATTGTGTTTGCTGTTAAAAGTGTGATGCCCTCTTGACATTCACTAGATTTGTATCTTCACTTTTTCGAAGCTAGTCCTAAAAGTTTAAGAATATTATTTATCTCATACATTTTAAGGATACTCTTTTAATTACATAGACGCACTTTTGTTGAAATTTCTATTATTATGAATGGTTTTGATAGGATTGATGCGTTTTCTGCATTGTTACATTTAATAAATTATAAATATACCTATATTAGATAATATAAAAGCCCAAGTCACTCACTTGGGAGATGTACAAATGTGGAACGCTGATGATGTACAACAGTCTATAGCAGTTGAAAAATCTTGTGGTGATTAGCACTGTAAAAATATTTAATATGACGTCATTGTTTGATCATATATTTTAAAATACAAGGTGTGCATCGGTGCGCAAGATGATTATAAATTAAAGATGTAAACTACTTTGTGTACATTCCAGGAAGTTTAATATTTCGTATTTATCAAACAAGGATAAGTTACTTGGGCTTTTGACAAAAAACAACCTCTATTATTAAATACTTTGCGTACATTTCAGAAAGTTTAATATTTCGTATTTAACAAAAAAGGACAAGTCAGTTGGGCTTTTGAAAAAGGTTGGCACCGTAGGCGCACTAAAAAAATGGGCGCCTCAGGCGCCCCGGCACAATCTAGTACCTATATATTAAGTATCTGTGTGTAAAAGGAAGGGAATTACTTTTGTTTGAAAACATTTGGCTTGAGTGAAGTTTATTTAAGTAAATCTTAACCCTAGAGTACAATTGTATTTCTTCTTTTCTCATCCCTGCCAGAACGTTAACAGAATGCCAATGGTTTAGCAAAGCTGACCTTTGCTTTTAAATTATAAATTTACAAAACAAAATTACACTGTCGACTTATATATTTGTAGTCTGAACGTGTTCTTGCTAGCGAAGCATGATTTTCAAAAAAATGTCAATAACATAAAAAACCAAAGCAGTAAAAGCACGACCAGATAATCTATGAAATAATAAAAAAACAACCCCGTAAGAACAACGTTTTTGACTATAAATCCTTTATATATGATAAAAGTATTGATTATGTTAAAACTGAAACCGAAATTATCTCACCTGGCTTTAAAACTGGGGGAAGGGGGGAGGGGGTGTGGACATGGACGGATGGCGTCAACGCGTTAACTCAACTCCAGGTGGTTTGCCTGGTTAAAACACGAGATGTGTTCACCGATGGCTGGCGTGAAGTCAGGTGACCCGTAAAATGTAAACAATAGCGACCGCTACATATAATTTATATAGATAAACTAAAAATGCATTAATTTAATTACGGTACGTTGGATCGATCTGCCATTTTGATACGATGCATTGTTAGGGGACACAGGTCCGTGTGCTAAATTTCAGCTCGATGGCTTCACGGGAAGTGGGTCATTTTTGAATTTTGGTTTTCCGCGTGCCCGACCATGAGACGGTGGTGAAGTTAATATAAGGGATTTAAAAATTACGCATCTCTTTTATTATCGTTTTTTGTTGTATAATCATTTTTTTAAAAATGTTATTATACTTCCTATACAAATTGTGAATTACATATCTTTGAACAGTTTAAATATTTAATTACAGGAGGATATTGTGAAGAGAAAAATGTTAAAACGTTTTGTGCATATCTTGGTATTGATAGAAATCTGCCTTATTGAACAAGGTAGGTAATAATTATCGTTAATTTATTCTCAGTTTTTTAAATATTTTTAGAGAATTAAATTAATAACTGATATTGTAATGTTAAAAAAATAAATATTTGACATGCTGTTAATGTTTATATAGATAACTATTTGTTTTCAAAGTTTTGCTGCTGGTATTGAGCGTATATGTTTAATAAAAGGACATAATTGCTGGTTCTGAAACTTGGTTGTACCCCAACATATATAACTCTGAGATTTTAAACACCAATTATAATATTTTTAGGAAAGACAGACCACACAATTATGGAGGAGTGCTACTTGCAATTAAATCAAATATCATAGCTGAAGAAAGTACTACACAGCCAAATTTTAATATAGAGTCTATTTATTGTAAAATAATTACACCAAACTCATCCCCACTTATTGTAGGCAGTATATATAGACCTCCGAATACAAACCTAGAATACATGAACAATCTTTGTAGTCAATTAACTTTCATAAAAAAGAATAATAAAAATGCAGTTCTATGGATTATGGGGGACTTTAATCTTCCAGATATAAAGTGGAAAAATTATACAATTGATAACCATCAAACTAACAAAGACATTAATGAACACTTTTTAGAAACTATAAACAACATAAACCTAGAACAGATAGTAAAAACAGCAACAAGGAAAAATAAAACACTAGATTTATTCCTAACAAATAGACCAGGACTAGTGTTAGACTATAAAATAATTCCAGTACTGTCCGACCATGATATTGTTAGGGTCACCAATACAATAAAAACTAAAATTAATAAGATACCTAGAAGAATAATCTATCTTTGGAATAAATGTAATTCAATAAAACTACACCAATCAGCGGCTAACTTCCAACAAACTTTCCTAAGTAAATTTAACACAAATAGCCCAGTAGAAAGAAATTTGGAAAGATATAAAAACAAATCTAAAAACTATAATGGATGAGAATGTTCCAACAAAACTAACATCAAATAAAATTAACAAATGCTGGTTCAATTCTAGATTGAAAAAGCTATGCAAACTAAAAAGAGAACTTATTTAAGAAATATAAAGCTACCTATTCATATAGGATACACAAAAAATACTTAAAGATTAAACACTTGACACAAAAACTTTGTCGAAACCTCCAAAATGAATATATAAACAATGTAATTACCAAAGATAACAATAAAAACTTATGGTCCTTTATCAAAATCTAAAAAAATGGAACCTTCAGGAATAGCCACACTAAAAGGCTCAAATAATAAAACCTATAATGATAATGAAACTAAAGCTAATATCCTTAACACATATTTTGCATCATCTTTTTCTGCCTCAGGCGACAAGGAAGTTTTAATAAATTTAACTAAAATGGAGGAAATAGGTAACATAACTGTAGATGTGATAGGTATACATTCACTCCTAAAAAACTTAAAAATAAACAAAGCTACTGGCCCAGATGATTTGCCTGCAAGGTTATTAAAAGAACTATGCAATGAACTGTCCCCAGTCCTTGTATTTCTCTTTCAAGCCTCTCTAAACCAGGGTAAAGTGCCCCATGATTGGAAATTAGCTAACGTAACTCCACTCTTTAAGAAAGGGGATAAATCAGACCCTGGTAATTACAGACCTGTATCACTTACTAGTATCACCTGTAAATTACTAGAACACATAATATATAGTAGAATAGTTAAACCACCTTGACAAATATAATGCCCTATGCCCACATCAACACGGCTTTAGAAAAAACAGATCATGTGAAACACAATTAATAGGTTTAATAGATGAACTATCAAAAGGCTTAGACAAAAATGATCAAATAGATACAATATTACTAGACTTCTCAAAAGCATTTGAAAAAGTTCACCACCTTAGTTTACTTAAAAAACTTAACTACTTTGGAATCTCAGGTTCCTTACATCACTGGATCCAAGACTTCCTTTTGGGCAGGGAGCAAACTGTAATAATTAATGGATCTAAATCTTCACCAATAAAGGTTAACTCAGGAGTTCCACAAGGAACTGTGCTAGGTCCCTTACTCTTTTTAATTTATATAAATGATTTACCCAACAACATCTCAACAGGTACAAAAGTTAGGTTATTTGCTGATGATTGTATAATCTATAGAACAATTAAATCAGAACAAGACAGCACAATTTTACAAAAAGACTTAGATGAATTGACAAAATGGGAAACTAACTGGAGTATGTCTTTCCACCCAGAAAAGTGTCAACTGTTAAGAGTAACAAAGAAAAAGAAACAAATAAATTCAAAATATTACATTCATGGAAAAGAACTGACACAAACTAAAGATGCAAAATACTTAGGAGTCTTAATAAATGAGAAAATATCATGGAATCCCCATGTCAATGAAGTTATTATAAAATCAAACAAAACCTTAGGCTTTATAAAAAGAAACTTTAACAAATGTAATAAAGATATAAAACTAAAATGCTACCTCACTTTGGTGAGACCTGTACTAGAATATGCATCTTCTGTATGGGACCCATCCACCAAAGAAAACATTGATAAACTAGAACAAATTCAAAATAAGAGTTGCCAGATTCATTACTGGAGAATATTCGAAACTGACAAGAATAACACCATTAGTTAAATCATTAAACCTTGAAACACTAGAGGATAGAAGAACCAAAAGCAAAGTAGTAATCATACATAAAGCAATTAATTCTAATTTAGAAATATAACACAAAGATAACTTAATACATCCCTCAGATAGACATAAGGATAAAAACACCTTTCTTATTCCGTATGCAAGAACAAACACACACAAGTTTTCCTTCTTCCCGTCCGGAATTCGGGCGTGGAATGGGTTATCTGAAGAATCCAGGAAAACCAACACCTTATCAACATTTAAATCTCTAATAAAAATGCAGGACTAAACACAAACCATAGATAAGCGTAGGACGCAATAATCTTCTGTATAGAAGGAGCGTATGTAAACAGATAAGATAAGATAAGGACAGTGGATCTTTATATGTAAATGAAAATAAAAACTGTCTTTAAATATTTTGAAGAACAAAATCCAAAACTTACCATGATATTCTGTTTAGAAGTAAAATCAGAAATATATCAAATTAGAGGATAAGCCGTGATACATAAATACTTTTTACTCAAAAAGAATATCATTAATGTGTAACCTCTTTGTTATGTTTTACTTATTAATATATAGTGTAGGCGTTCTCTCAATACATCACCTTGCATACAATAATCCTCTGAAGAACTGGTTTTAATAAAACACGTTTAATATCTACACTATGCACATAACATATATAATTTGAGGTTACACAACGTAGAGTCCTCAGGCACACGTTCCGCCATTATCCACCAGAATTCCCTAACTCTCTACCAATAATCTCGAACCTTCTTCCCGCGATTTCACTCACGTGACCTCTCCATTATCCAACTCGTGATTCACACGTGACACAATGTTTAAAATGAGCCTTCTAAGAGCCATAGCATTTGTTTAAAATATATATAAGCGTAAATAAGAAAGTAAGTAACAGAAAGAGTTCAGTTTACACCTAAGATAAATGCTATATATATATATATATTTATATGTATGTGTATGAAATATATTCTTTTTAAATTAGTTATACGCATTATTATATTCTTTTTAAATTAGCTATACATAAAAACCGTCTATAATCGTTCTATAGCCCGTTCGTTCATAAGCCTACCAACTTTTAGAGGAAAATAGTATACAAACTGTGTAACCCGCTCGCAAACCGACCCCAAAAAATAAAAGGACAGCGTAAAGAAAATGGTACACATTTTTAAAAAAATACAGTCGGACCTCTCTAAGTAGAACTCAAAGGGACCCGAAAAAAAATTAGACTTTGGAGTTTTCAAGATAGGGAAAAAGGCCTTTAAGTGAAAATTAAGCAAGGGCAATGTTGGTATTGAGAGGGGTGGGAGGAAGCAGCGATACTGACTAGAAGACTTGGCAGTAAAGGGAGGCGGTGTCTGGTGTTTCACATCAATGGAAACCAACTTGCTTTGACATCCCGACACAAGCCCTTGAGAAGAGATACCTTCCCTCCCTTCCTCCACTTTACTCCATACATAGTAGGATGGGGGAAGGAATATTTTTCTTTTTAAAAAGAGTCACAGCATGCCTTTCAAAATTCACAGGGACCCGAAGAAAACGACTTACGTAGCTTGCCAGTTAAAGCAATTGCGGAAATAGGCGCATATTAATCAAAGACAATGTTGATTTTGACAAGAGGGGGGGGGGCAGCAATACCGGCTATAGGGCTTGACAGAAAAAAGAGATGGTGTGTTTCATACTTGCTTTGATTTAAACTTTGACATACCAACACAAGCCCATGAGAGTAGACACCTTCACACCCCTACTTGCTCCCTCACAACACCGATATTCAATGATTGTACATGCAGAAATCAAATATCACCCACTCGCAAGCCGACACCCCCACCCACATTTTCACATAGATTTTGTCCAAAAAAGGTTGGCTTTAGAACGAGTATATACGGTTTATATTATTGTGATAGTTTTCTTCTTAATTTGTGAAATCATATCAGGAAGATTGAGCAAAAACTTGTTTTACTGTTGAAAATCAATCACGTGAATCATTTGCTTTTTAAAAGCTACACTAGAATCATTTTTAAAAAAATATTGTATCAGGACACTCTCATAAGAACAATAACATTAAAATATAAGCTTAATTTTTAATTTTAAAATTTCTTTCTTTGCAGAAGTTAGCTATCATTGGTGTAATGGAGTTGACATGATTCTTGTCAATGGAAATTGCTATACATTATATACAAAATTAATGCCATGGTACGAAGCAAAGGTCAGCAAACTGAACTTAATTTTGAACATTATTTATTGCAAAGGTCTCAAACTTGGATGAATGCATTTATCATTTTATAACTTAAAAGATGTCTCAACTTCCACTGCCCCTCAAATCAACCATTTTACACAAAAGAAAAAAATCTTTATACCTCTTAAAGCATTGTGCCACTAACAACTAATATAATGCCAATTTACAATTCATACACAAAATAAACTATGTTCATGTGAACAATAATTATTAACACTAACATAGTAAATAACAGTGAGTACAAACTATATTTCTCTATATTTCTTGGAGAGTTTATTATAGTAAGTTTACTGGTTGAACACAAACATGAGTTAAGTCACTCCTTCTGTACATACGAATATTGCGTTATAAATGTATCCACATTTTAATCACATTATTACGCAGTTGTTTCAAGCTATACATGCTTTTAAATCAATTTGTTATAACATCTTCATCTATACCTAAAATAAATATTGTATATATTTAATATGGCACAAATGATACCTAGTATTTTCGAGAGAAAAGATATATTTCTTTTAAACAGGGTATATTTAAGCCTGACAGCTCGTCAAAGTATAA